>OX940809.1:22616188-22708897 GCA_954870605.1 Acer campestre
AAACCCTACTAAAAATATGATAAAGAAGGATGTTTAGTGGACAAATTAAGAAGCAAATGGGAGTAAATATAAGTTCAAATAATATTTTAATTTTTTTTATTGGAGTGTAATTATAATTGCACTGCTCTAAATCCGTTTCTGGAAATTCTCTATAAATTTTTTCAGATTCGTTTCTTCATTTTTTCTTCTGATTTATGTTCTTTCACAAGTTTTTTTTTTTTGTTTCCTCTTCTTGTCAATTTCTCTTTTTCATCTCAAACACTTATAAAATAGATAAAATCATAATTCCTCTGCAACTTTCTTGAGAGATTTTTCATCTTTCTTGAGAAAAAGTGAATGAAATAATTGTTTTCCGGAGAGAAAGAGAAAGAAGAAGGAAAAATGAAGTCAATGATATTTTTATCGTTTAATATACTTTGATGCTATAAAAACTTAAATTATTAACTCAATATTAGCCCCACAAACAGCCCATTAAAAGGTTCTATTTACCCCTGTTATCCTTAATTTTTACATAAAAGAATTGAACTGGGCTGATGTGGGCCAACCAAATCCAGTCCATATCCCTGTTAATTTTGTCCCTCAAATAGATTAAAAAAAGTAAAGTAAAAGAAATTAAAATAAATAAATAAGGAAAATGAAAAGGAGGAGACCTTATCAAGCAAGGATTTGTGTTTTTCCCTGCAAGGACCTTAACAAGCAAGTTGCTTACAAAGTAGTACAAGTACAACGCAACTACAGAAGAAGGAAGAGAAGCGTAGTTTTCAAGTCAAAAAAGAGTCAACAAAATTCCACTGGTCCCGACCTGAACCGATTTCCAATAATACCCCTACCTTTCCCTCCCTTGGTTTATAAAACGAACCGTCTCTCAGTTAAACCCCACAACACACAGACACAGCGATTTTCATCTCAAAAACTCTCTCTCGTTATATATACTTGGAATGGCATTGGTGATGAAAAGGTACAATCATGGTGTTTTCTTTGTTAATTTCCTCCACGATTTCTGTTCCATTACTGTATCTGTATCAATTGCATGTATTGCCGTTCTTTTTCATTTTTCTTTATCAGACCCAAATTTTGTTTTCTTTACAAAATTAATGTAATTTGCTAAAGCCTTATATGTGTATTTGAGTTTTGGCTTCTCACATTTTCTTGTTCTATTAATTGATTTTCAATAACTTCGAATTGCTTGCAAATGTGAACTAAATTTTGATTTGAATTTCAAAATAAATATTAAGCAGCTAATTAAAAAGCAACTTTTTTTTTTTTTGGTTTTATTCCCATTTCTATACACCATACTTGAGATTAAACTGGGGTTTTCGTTGTCTCTATTCTCATGGCTTTCTAAGATATGAATATGTTTTTTAATTAATTAATCAATTAATTTTTTATTTCAATGGTGAAGTTCATTGACATTTTAGATTTTATTTATAAATTCTACTTCATGTTTTTGGTGCTCTCTAGTATAATATTTCGTTTTTAGGGTTTCACCCTCTATTTTTTCCGTCTTTCAGCATATGGAAGTTAGTACATTTTACTACACTTCTGACTGTTTGGGGAATATACATAAATGGTAGTCAATTGCATGCACCATAATTAAAATCAATAAACCGATAAATTAAAATCAATTTAAGGAAAAATAGTACAAACCGATTTTTGTTATTACTACCTTGAGTAAAGTTTCCATGCACCATGGGTCGCCTATTACGATGAAAAAATATGTGTTGTGTTAACGGTTAACCTATACCATATTCTAAGTTTTGACAACTGTGGTTGTCCTCATGCAGGAGATAAGTTGTTTAGCATTATTTTAGTACATTTCGTTATTGTATTTATTCATCGGCTGGTGATTGCTGATGGAAACTGGAGGGTCCTCAACTACTGCTGTGAGAAAGCTGAGTCTTACTCCTAAGTCTATTATATTTCAAAAGTTCGGTAAGGAGGCTCTCTACACGGTAGAAGAAGTACAGGATGTTGCTCAAAACGGATGCCCTGGATTGGCAATCCCTCAGAAGGGTCCATGCCTCTATCGTTGCAGCTTGCAGCTTCCGGATTTTACTGTTTCTTCAGGAATATTTAAGAAGAAGAAGGATGCTGAGCAATCTGCTGCTGAAAAGGCTTTGGAAAAGGTTTGCTTTATCTTATTTTAAGTTATTGCAATTATCTTTCAAATTTGATTGTCTTGAGGAAATTAGCTGCTTTCTTGTGTTACCTTTGATTACTTGTATTTATAAACATAGCCAAAAAAATTACTATGATTCTGCACCTTGACGATATGATTGATTTGATTTACTGTATTTGCAAACATAGCCAAAAAAATTACTCTGATTCTGCGCCTTGATGATATGATTGATGCTTGTAATTAAAGTAAAGGGGTGTTGGATTGGTTTAAATGGGAGACTAGGTTGATAATTGGGTTGTTGATATATTTATTTTTAAAGTTGAGGTCTTATATTGAAACTCTGGCATCTTTAATGCAATTATTGTTTGTCTCAAAAGAAAAAGGCTTGTATGACTGAAATTTGCATCTATTTAGCGGTTGCTTAAGGGTATGTGATTGCATTTGACATCAAATTTTAGTGCTTAGTATTATCCAGGTTAAATTGCTTAGGTTTCTACATTTTCTTGGTTTTCTTTTAGAGGTCTTGTACTGCATGCAGAAGCAGATAGTTAAATTCAAGGTGCAACTGTTTAGCTTTCTTCCTTCTGTACCATAGTATATTCGAAAAGAAGTATTAATTATAAGTCAAGTACTAGACAGTGTGTTGCCAAGTGAGATTGTTTTTTTTTATTACATTGTCTGATTACTAGTGTGTCGATGGTATGCTCCCTATTATCTAATTGTTTGCCTTGTTTGTCCTCTTCAAGACATGGCTGTGCAGATACTTATTATTGCATTGACACTGAAAGAATACATTTGCTTTTCACTCAAGCATTATAAATGAGGATTTTTTTTAAACATGTGAAACTATCATTTTTTATTTATTTAAAATTCTTGGCTTTTTCTTATTATATGATTTATAATCTGTTTTCATATTTTTCTTGTTGCAGCTCGGCATCCATCCTTCAACAGATGATCCTTCTGCAGAAGAAGCTTGTGATAAATTAATTGCATGTGTCAAATATTTTTTTTCCGATGAGGTTAGTTGCTTTTCTTAAATGAATTGAATCTCTGTGACCGTGTTTGTGTGCTGGTGTGTGTGTTTGAGAGAGAGAATGGGAAGATGACACATCCATATTTTATTATAATAAATGTTTAGGTTTACAGTTCTTCACATCCATATATAATAATAATTTGATATGGTTAGTTGGATGATTACCAAGGCTTCCCTCCATATATAATAATAATTTGATATGGTTTGTTGGATGATTACTAAGGCTTCCCTAATGTGTCTGGAATCTATATGCCACAATGATGGCTAAAATTCATTTATATTGCTAAAATTTTTAATCAATTAAATTTTGGCTTTAGTTATTACTTATTATTGATTTTTTTTTTCCATGAGGTAACATTGAATGATGTCAAGTTTTTATCTGGCTTTTGCCTTGGATGAAAGTCTTCCCATCCTAATTTTATTGTAAGATGTAATTAGCATTTCCAGCATTTGGATACTTAACACAAAATTGACGATGGACCTTTAGCTTTGTTAGTTAAGAAACTGACATAAAGAAGGCATCTATATTTTCCTTGTTTATTGGCATTGAACCTTAGGTTAATTTTTACTGAATAGTGAAATTTTTAATAGAATAGAAGAGCCGGATAAAATCTAAATTGTATATATTTATTTGAACCCTGCTTATTAAGTTTCATGAGGGAATGCTTTTCATTAGAGAATCCAGACTTTCAAGCAATGAATGCTTTCCTGTTGTGCTCTTGTTCGATAGTATGAATTGCACTTGAATTTTCCTCTCTCAACTCGTTTGTTCCTTTTACTTTTTTCATTCATGAAGTTCTTTTTAACCCATGCAAAGACCAAGGTTGACATATCTGATATCTGATCATTTCTTATGATGCTGTGAGTTTATTAGGTCAATCAATATATATGAATCTTGTCATGTTCTTTTGTGTTACTTATCACAGAGTTTAATTGTTCTCATTTGTTTATTTTTGGCCTTCATCTTTTTTGTCATTAAAGTTCCTTTCATCTCTTCATCCCCTGAGTGGTCACTTTAGAGCAGCATTGCGGAGAGACGGTGATCTTTATGGTTCAGTTCCTACTTCAGTCATTGCTGCATGTGATTCGAAGCTTTGTAATATCTGTAAATTAATTAATCCTAAGGTGGAGACAAATCATTTCCTGCTTATATCATATATCATGAGTGCTGCTGCTAGATTACCAGAGTTTGTTGTTACTTCTGAGGGGCAGCTTTCCATATGGAGGAAAAATTCATATCCACCAGAAATCATAGAATCATCACTATTTCAACAATCTGATACAGTAGACAGTGTATGCATTACAGGCATGCACATTCCATGTTCAGTGGAGAAGGAAGTTCAGCCAGTGACTCTTAATATTTCCTCAACTGAGTACTACCTGGATGTTATTGCACGAAAACTTGGTTTAGCAGATGGCAACAAGGTTATGATCTCAAGGTATGTGGAATTATTGTTTGGAAAAGCTTGGGAGGTTATTTCTTATTTTCTTTTTTCCTTTTTTGATTTGTGAAGCAGGTATGTTATTAATTTCCGTACATTGTGTGCGACTTTGTCATAGTTGTCTTTTGATTGGCTTCTTGCAGGACTATTGGTAAAGCTTCCTCAGAGATGAGATTGTACTTTGCTGCTCCCAAGTCATATCTTATGGATCAGTCATCTGATTTTGTAAATGTTAAAGTTCACATTGAAGGTTTGCTGAATTCAAGAGCAAGCTGCTTCTGTGGTCAAGATATATACGGTGATGCAATTTTGGCATCCATTGGATACACATGGAAGTCCAAAGACCTTTTCCTTGAAGATATTACTTTGCAATCATATTACAGGTCTCTTCTAACCCGATGTAATTATTGTATTTCTTGTTTTAACAATTTTACCCTTAACATTTTCTTCAGAATGTTACTTGAATCTTTATGTGTGAGCAAAATTTTGCTGTTGCTCAATTTTTGTTCTGAATTCTGCTACCAACTTGGTTGATCCAAATCTATGTTTTTTTTTTTTGTTTCTTTTGCCTCTCTCTTTACTACACTGCAGTACTACACCCAATTAGTGTTTTCTTTTCTTTACTTTTCTCTTTTCCATAATCATGCTTTTGTGTCAAGCTTTTTAGTTCATTTTCCTCGTATAATGAAATAACCTCTGTGATCTTGGGGCTACAACATGTTCCTTGAATATAAATTATGACCATTAGTTTGTAGAATTGCTGGGAGATCAGATCATTTTAATCTGTTGCAGTTGCTTTTGGAAAAGCTAGGAAGTTTTGCAATTTTCCCATTCTAGTTTCTCCTTTCCCTGGTCCAGTGTGAAGGGAAAATGATTACATCAGTTTAACACCTGAATGCACGAAAACCCACTTAATGAGTTATTTATTTTAAGGTTTCTTCTTTAGGTGGTATATCTTGCATGATGCGTCTGTTCAGGTATTTAGTGAGAGAAACAAATACCAAAAAAAAAAAAAAAAAAAAAAAAAAAAACAAAAAATTGCAGCCTTGGATTTCATAATAATTTAAGATCTGCTTGTCCAGGATGCTTGTAAATTTGATGCCCAGTGGAGTTTACAAGTTGTCCAGAGAGGCAATACTTGCAGCAGAGTTGCCAGTGGCATTCACTACAAGAACAAACTGGAGAGGTTCCTTTCCACGAGAGATTCTCAGTACATTCTGTCGTCAACACTGGTTGTCCGAACCAGTCTTTTCTACCTCAAGTATCTCCTTAAAAGCATCATCAGAGACATCAAGATTAGACAAGAAGTTGAAAGTTTCAGAGTCAGTTGAACAAGATAAAGAATGTGTGAGTGGTGGTGGCACTGCCACTAATGACCTAAAGTCAGTTGGATCTGAAAGTGCATTTAAATGTGAAGTAAAGATATTTTCCAAGTCTCAAGATTTAATCTTGGAGTGTTCACCTAAAGAATTTTATAAAAAGCAGAGTGATTCCATACAGAATGCGTCTTTGAAAGTTCTCTCTTGGTTAAATCAGTATTTTAAGGACCCAAACATGTCCTCAGAGGAGCTACACTGTTCTGCTAGTGCTCTTGACATTAGATTTTATCCTGAAAACTTCTTCAAAAAGTTTTCATTGTATCTATCTATGCTTAATATACAGCAAAGTGAAACTCAAGGAGGCAATTTTTTAAGATCGAACTCTATGAATACGCAGAATACTATGCCAGAGAATGGAGTTTGTTGTTTAAGCACAGGAGGTCCAGATTCTGGTGTCTATCCATCTAATGGGTGTTTATTGTTTATTAGTTATTCTGTATCCTTGGTGACAGAAGGTGGAAATATGAAAGAACTTATTGAAAGCAGAGAGGAGTTTGAGTTTGAGATAGGGTCTGGAGCTGTTATTCCTCATGTAGAGGCAGTTGTAACACAGATGTCTATTGGTCAGTCCGCTTGTTTCAATATGGAGTTGCCCATTCAAGAGTTGATTTTATCTGCAGCTGATGATTCTGCGAGACTTATTCCGTTGTTATTGTCAAGTGAGTTACTCTCTCATTTTATTTCAACTTATGAAGATAATTTTATGAAGCCGCAAGTGCAGTAACAAATGGACTATGATTCATGATACATGATTAATAAAATTCCCTATAATCTAGATCTTGAATTGGTTTTTTGTTAGTTCTGTTGATAAATGCATTGAAGACATGCAATTTTATAGTTGTGGTTTATTGGTTGATTTCATTGTTGGATGTTTATTATCTATGAAGGAAAGAAGAAAGCATTGCATTGAATGTTGAACAGTTATTATCTATGTTTTAAATAGTGGTTTGAGGCGGCCGGCCCGAGGCGGCCTCGCCCGCCTCTTGGCAAAACCGCACCGGTGCAGCTGCACCTGATGCTTTTGTTCAAACTCCTGCCTCCGCCGCATGAGCTGGCCGCATATCCATCACACAGCCGTTGCTCGCCTGCCTCTCCTTGCACTTGGCTGCATTTCTTTTTTATGGAGATCTACTTTTAGAACATAGATCTATGTTGATAGAGACAGATCTGGAGGTCAGCGATGAAGGGACAGTTTCGGGTCGGCGGCGTCTGATTCCGATGGTTCCGTCGGTGGTGACCACGTGCAGTTTCCGGCGGCGGCGCGTGGACGGCGTCTGATTCCAATTGTTTCTCTATTTTCCCATTTTTTTATTTTATTTTATTTTATGTTTTAACTTCTGTTTTAAAAAAAAACAGTTTTAACATAAAGTTTTAAAAAAATAAAAAAGTTTAGATTTTTAAAAATAACATGCCAAAAATGTTTTATTCAATTTTGTATAGAAAATTTTATACATAGGCATAGTGCAACTAAACTAATCCAATCTATGTTTGTATTGTTGATTATGACTTATTTATTAAGTATTATGGAATATTTTCTATTTTATTATTTATTTATTTATTTATTTATTTTTTTCTATTTTTGGGCTGAGGCAGCCGCCTTGATCTCCTCGAGGCACCCGCCTCACATTGCCTTCCGAGTTTTAAAACTTTGGTTATTATTACTATTGTTCAGTCAACTAAGTGCTTTTTGACATTTAAAATCTAAGTGATTTGTAGTTTCCGTGGCAATAAATAGCTATTGATGTTCCTTCCATTTCTACTTTGAATATTGTTTCGAATTTCTAATTTACTGTGAATTGCATATTTATATTTTTTGATTTTGCAGAAGTTTGCTGGTTGGAATATTCTATATCTTTGTTGCGGACAACAGAACCTCCGGAGGACAGAATGGAGCAGGCTTTTTTCAGCCCTCCACTTTCTAAGCAACGTGTTGAATACGCAGTACAGCACATTAGACAATCTTGTGCTACTACTTTGGTATATTTTTTAAGTTCGCCATATATTGTCAATGTTGATATGTCAAGTAGTATTTAAATTTCTGTTCTTGTTGCAGGTTGACTTTGGGTGTGGCTCTGGAAGTTTATTGGATTCTTTATTAGATTACCCAACATCTCTTGAAAAAGTTGTTGGTGTTGATATTTCTCTAAAGAGTCTTAGTCGGGCAGCTAAGGTTTGAACCATTTATAGCAATTGAAGTTTTCAATTTGAGTTTTTTCTACTAGTATATTTATTTAGTTATGTATTATATGCTAATATGGAAGGTTTCTCCAAGTTATTTTTATTTCTCTATCAAACATGGGATTTACCTTGAGGTGTTCATTATGTGGAACTGGAATCTTTTCAACGTGTAACATGTGCATGGGAGCTGGTTCTATTGTTTGACAGGTTCAATCATGGATGTCTTTTGTGTTCAAAGTGTGGCCTTGGTGAATGTGTTTGATATATGGGCATGTAAAAGGGAGTATGGGGGCAGAATATGTGCTTGATAGGTCTAATCATGGGTAATGTTTTGTTAACAGGAAGTAAAACAATACATAATGATACACCAGAGAGATGGATGTTGTTGTACAGTTTTGGAATTTTAGTTACCAGGAAGATTTCCTGATGTACTGTTACTTTCAGTGCAGAAAAGTTGTCCATGCTATGTTGCAGTGATTATGTTGTGTCCTTGTGGTTAAACGGATTTCAAATGACTGCTACAATAATTGGCTCTACGTTGCTTTGGACTAACAAGATCCTCTTTGGTTGTTGGATCTCCTATTTGTTTCATATTTCAGAAAATAAATAAATAAATAAATAAAATAATTCCATGCATCTTTGATGAGGCGTAGTTTAGGAGAGAGAATTATTTAATTCTTTACAATAATTGTGCAGATTAGGAATTGTTATGATGATTTTTCATTTCAATTTTTCTTGTTATTTATGAATTAACACTTGCTTAGCTAATAGTTTGGACTTGGTTAATTCTGCAGATACTTCATTCCAAACTAAGTAAGAAGTCCGATGGTGTACCTTATAATGATGTCAAATCTGCAGTTCTTTATGATGGTTCTATAACAGTGTTTGATTCTCGTTTGCGTGGTTTCAATATTGGTACTTGTTTAGAGGTATTCATTCCGTAGCCCTTTTGAACCTTACACTTGTGAAGTTACCTTTATTTATCACATTATCTGTATATGGTCAGAAGTTTATTGCTTATTAATGCTTCATCTGTTCCAATCTATTCTTATGCTGTTTTTATCTTATTTTTTTATAATGATATGTAAGCTTTTAAAATTCTATGGTTTTTCATGGTTGATTGCATTGTATGGGAAAAAAAAATTAAAATATGTTGAAAATAGATGTCAAACAGTAGAGAATTTGAAAGACTGATTAGGTGTGATATAATATACCGCTATAAATGTTAAATAGGAAAAAAGGCTAAGGTCCTGTGGGTAGGGTTGGGTTGCCTCCATGATGACATGCCATAAACATTGAGTCAAAATAAGATCTATACTAATTTTATATTATCTATCATTCTGCAGTTTTTACGTGGCTAACATTTGAAAAATTATAGGTAATTGAACATATGGAGGAGGATGAAGCCTGTAATTTTGGCAACATTGTGTTAAGTTATTTTCAGCCTAGGATTCTTATTGTTTCGACCCCAAACTATGAATACAATGTGATACTCCAGAGATCTAGCCTAACAAGCCAAGAAGATGATCCGGATGAGAAAATCCAGTCGCAATCTTGTAAGTTTCGCAACCATGATCACAAGTTTGAATGGACTCGAGAGCAGTTCAATAGTTGGGCATCAGAACTAGCAGCAAGGCACAATTACAGTGTTGAGTTCAGTGGGGTTGGTGGTTCTGTTGGCATAGAACCAGGATTTGCTTCACAGATTGCTGTCTTTAGGAGTCGTCTTCCATCTGAGGAAGATAATTATCCGAAAGACGAAGATTTAGCTCACAATTACAAAGTTATATGGGAGTGGGATAGCAACAATCAATCAAGATCTACTCTGTGACAGATAAATTGAAACTAACAGTCTGTTAACACAGAAGAAAATTTTGCTGTTTACTGTATAGCATGCATTAATATAGTGTAGGGTGCCAAACACTATATATTTATATGCCCTGTATGTACCTTTAGTTGGTTGTTTATTACGAGTTATTATTATGACTTGAAAAATGAATGTGTTTGCGTTTTACGAGTTATTAACAAAATTTTTTATTTTTTATTTTTTATTTTTAAGCAAAGCCCAAGAGGTCAGAAGACCGGTCCAGGAAAATATTATTTAAAAGAGAAGAGTACAAGAGCTAATGATAATGAAAACGGAAAGCGGGAACTCCCCAAGAAAAAATTTAAAATGATTAGATAAGGTTGGTTCAACAGTATATCCCTCACAACTACATTATAAGGTTGTGGGTTTGATACTTCGAGTCCTCTCTGTCCCTAAAAAAACCCCTTATGCAATATTTCAAAAACAAATTAAAATTAAATTAATTATAGAAAAAAAATTTATAACATTATGCGAAAAAAGCTGTGGTTTTATTGTTTTTTTTTTTTCATTCTTCTTGTTCTATTGAAGTCACTATTTTTTTTTTATTCCATCTGCTTACAAAAGGTCACTTCTGTTAACGGAGATTTGGTAAAGATTGTTGGCGGACCAGTTGTTCGATGTCCTCGTCCTTTGCGCGGATATCTCCTCTGCAACGAAGGAGATCGTTGAAGGAGGCCATCTCCATAGGTGATGATGGTGATCTGCACCTTTTTTTTTTTTTTTAATAACAATTTATGTAACTTTGTAACATTTTATTATTAATGAAACAAATTATTTTAAATTGAAGTACTTATATTTTATTTTTAAATAATATCTAAATAAAAATAATTATTTTATTAACATGAATTTATTAACAAAATAACAAGAACACAATGAGAAATTAAACATGAAAAGAAATACACATATAACACTACTTATCACATCTTTTAAATTCGAAAGGTAAACTTTGCCAAATAAACGCCAATAAGACAATGAAAACAATCAATATAAACCAACGAAACATAATTAAGTTCAAATCAAAGTAATAGCTTAAAACTTTTTATTTATTTATTTATATTTATTATTTTTATTTTATTTTTTTAATATTACAATAATTCGGGGTTTTGGAGAGGGGGTGAGACTCAAACCCATAACCTTGTGGTGTATGTGTGAGGGGTATATCACTAGGCCCAAAGGCAGATGTATAAGAGACAGCCCGGGGCAACCCTCTAGAAAAAAAAAATGTATAAAGGGATAATTGCATAAAGCACCCCTAAGTTTTTATAATAATATAAACATGTGATGTTTTTGTCTAAATATTTGATATAATATAAATATTTTATTGTTCAAAGTAAGTTTTTAAAATACAAATAATGTTACAGCTTCTAACAATATAGAATTAAGCCATTTTTTAACTTTTAAATTTTTTTTTTCTTTAATTCCATATTTAAATAATTGTTTATGCATAAATTTTATAATGTATTTCATATTTTTGAGTGGTCTATTATTGAATCGGTGTCATCTTATTATTAAAAAAAAATAAAAATAAAAATACTTTCATCAAAAATTATATAAAAACTTTTTTATTCTTAATCAATATCTCACATGTATTGCACTAACTTTATTATATTAATATGCAACGAGGAAGAAAATCACAAGAGTTTTCTCCAAAGTGCACACCGAATTTAATAAATTTAGTATGATAATTTGTGAGCCATTAATTAAACATTATAATATATCGACTAAATAAAAGTAGATAAATGATAAATCCAACTATTGATAGTTTTTTTTGTTTTTTTGTTTTTTTTTGTTTTTTTTTTTGAACGGCAAGTATTATTCAAAAAGACCAAAAAAGGCCAAAACCGAAGAAACAAACAACATCGAACACCAGCTTAACGGAAGTCCAACAGCCAGAACACACAAAACCCAACTACCAAAACAAACCCACAACAGACCCAACGAAACAAAAGCAAACAAATAAGCAATGAGAAGAAAACAACAAACAGTTGCAAAACCCTACAAAGAAAAATAAAACAACGAAAACCAAACAGCTGCAAAGCGCCAACCCAGAAGAACCACTTGACAAGAGCCTTAAAACCCAAAAGACTTGTGATTAACTACCAAACTTTTCACAAACTCACGAACCCTGTTGTTGTTCTTCTTATCCCTCTTAGCAATAATCTCTAAAATTTACTTCTTTCTTCCGTTGAAATCAAAACCAAGGGCCCTGCCTCTCTCAATTACTTTCACGATCTCATCCTTAAGGTTCCACCACTCATTGTCCATGACCTCTATCTTCTGATGCATCTTTGTACCACCTACACTACAACTCCTGGTTATCATGTGATGTTTTCTCAACACAAGAGAACTTTTTTTCTTCGAAATCGTTTGGAGAAGACACTACTAAAGCTTTGTCCAGACCAGACCGATTATAGCTTATATCACCTGATTCACGACCTTCAAGGACATGACCACTGTCCATTTCCTCAACGCCATCCTAAACAGCACAAGAACCACCAGGTCTGATTTTAAGACCAGAACTAACATCCAGACCTGAAATTGGGCCTTTGAAGCTCCTACCGGATTGATTGTACATATCAGGCCCATCAGTGATCGAATTTTCCACTTTAGATAGGCTCCCATCCTTGTTAAAAAACCTGACAATTCCTTCATTCACACTCAAATTTGGGCCCTCCGAACCCTTCACATTATGATTACAAACTTCAAGCCCATCAGAAGACTTCTTATTCAAAGTTCAAACCAATACCTCTCAACTGATGAAACTTTGAAAACTGCCCCTCACCAGAATCCAAGATCTAGACTACCGAGCTGAAAATAGCTGTACCACCCTCCTCTTCATAGCCTTTAACCCTAATTTTTTTGCTTTCTCAACATAGCCTTGTGAGAGACTAGTGAAGTTGTCTTGACTTTTGGACTTAGTAACTCGTGCTCCAAGCCAATTTGCTTGCTCTTCTGATCACAAGCAGCTACTGCAGCTCTATCCAAGACAAGCTTGTCATAGCTATCAATGACTTCTCTCAATCCCTCATTTTCTTTCTCATAAAGTTTTTGACCCCCATCACCTTTCAAGGCTTCTTTGTCTACTGATTTCAGCTTTCCATAGATGTTAACCTCACCCAATAATACTAAAGAGTGGTCACTACAGACCTTTTTTAAAGATAGAAGGTCAAGCCTCACTATATGAGGTAAACAATTTAAATTCTCGTTAGAAAAGCTGGACCTCAAACCCAACACACCGGACAATCAATTGTGGTCCACCAGCACTGGGGACTCCTTTAACCTGATCGTAAAAGAAGCATCATCCATCTTTACCATAATCTTACAAGAGTCGGGTTTATCAAACGGGATCAACATGAGTAATCTACCTCTGTCCAGCCTTCTTCTATCAACAGAATCCTCCTCCATCATCAATGGTTCACCAAGAAATCTAACCACCTTCATATAGAAAGAAGGATTCCAAAAACTCAAAGGGACACCTAAAATATCGACCCATACAAGCCTATTCCGAGGGACAAAAACTTCACACCACCTTGACATGGAAGTGAAACAATCATCCCAAAGAAATATGTTTTTAATGAAGTCTTCCTTTTCATTTTTAGACTAAAAGCTCCAAACAATGAAGCTATCTCCCTGACCATTCCTTAGTGACACTCGCAATCGTACGAGGTCGGAGAGTAGTACACTAATAAGTAAGATTCGTTCCCGATAAAGATTGAGTGATTGATTACCAAAATTGATTACCCTATTTGCTATTCAAACAAGTTGAAATGTACAAACGTAATTAAATTGCCTAAAGCATACCTAGGGGGGGGGGGGGGGGGGTTGATTAGGTTTTTACGCCTTTTTCAATCCCTTGAAACAAACTCAAGTTTATCCTTCAAGGTAACTTACATTACAACACATACACCATATAACAAGTATAGACAAGATAGCATGTGATCATTAAAGCATTGTGCATACATCAACAAAAATACAAGAGGAAGAATAACAATAAAAACTTATCAATAAAGAATACTTGTATATCAATTAATATCCAATGTGTTACAAGTATGAAACAAATTACTATTATACACAAATGAATCAATATACAATATACAAAAGAATTATATACAGAACTAAGATCTAAATGTTTTACTTACAAATCACACTTAACAAAATCTTGTTTCCAAATACATCATAGGTGAATATTGAACAACAAGATTAAAACATACATGTATACAAATATGAGATAGAGAGATATAAATAATTAACATAAGAGATTTTTTAACGTAGTAAAACCTCTAAGGAGGAAACATCCATGGGTTGAACTACAACCATTGGGAACTATATATATTGGATGATAGATTAGAAATTCCTCAAAAGTGACCAACCTATGATTAACTCTTTATTGAAGTCTATGTCTACCCAATCCTTATTGGAAGATGTGAAATCCCTCAATGATGCAAAACCACCATATATTGGAGTCCATGTCTAAACCAACATCGTTGGAAGATTAGAAATTCCTCAAGAGCCAATGCACATCCTATGCAACACTCTCTATTGGAGTCTATTTCTATCCAAACGCTCGGGCCTACCAATAATGTAGCTAACTCTCTATCCTTGACACTCATGCCTCTATAGAGCTTCCAATGCATAGCTATCCGAACCTTCCTGATCCTAGCCATGACTTCTTGCTTGGTTATCCGGACCTCTTGTCATAACCAAGTCTTCCTTGCTTGACTATCCGAACACCTTGTCATAGTTAAGACTTCATGCATTTTACAAGGACTTCCTAAGTGTGATCCATGAATGCAAATGATGCAAACAAGCAACTCAACATAGAACAATGTGATCAATACATTCCATGAAAACTAGACTTAAATAATGTGAGAACACAAGTCAAATATTCTAGATGCAAAACTAGAATTAAACCTAGAGCATGTGAAAAACACCTAACACATATGGCTCATAGTTTCATTCAACAAATCTAACACTTGAATCAATCATATACATGAAGCACATATTTAAGATATTAGAAACATACACAAAAATGATATAATCATAAAATGTGTTCAAAGAATATTCTAGCCAACAATTAGAGTAAGGATATAATGAATAATCAATTAAATCCTATTAGGCTCTAAATATAAAAACACAAGTGCTAATCCTAGATATGTTCAATAAGAGGATCAAAAACACATGTAAACCTTTAGTGAGAGAAAGTAACTCTGAGAGAGAGAGAGGGAGAGAGAGAGAGAGAGAGAGAGAGAGCTCAAGGACTCCATTTTTATCCAATCAATCTCAAAACCCATGTGTATCTAGCATCTTCATTCATCATCCAAACATGGGTCTTTTTTGTTTTCATGATTAGGTAAGTTGAATATGTCTTAGATTTCATTTATTGTTATCATTGTTCATTCTTGTCTAGGTTTAGCATTTATTGTGTGATTATATGCATGACTCCTTTTCTTGAACATATTTTGAATATGGATTGAGTAATTGATTGTTGATTGAGATTGTTTATTTATGATAGCTTGCATTTAGGACATTTTTGCCCTTTCTAGCTAAGAGGCTATTTGACTTTTCCAATTAATAATTAATGGCACTTAATGTGTTCCATTAAGTTGTTTTGCTTGGTTTTTTAAGTGATAAAATCTCTTAAATAACTGTTAAAATCACTTTTTAATAAAAGTGAAAATTTTCCACTTTTTTCTTAACTAAAAACAACTTAAATTTAAAGTAATTATATATTCCCAAAACTATTCTCACAAACAAAATATATTTCCAGTTTTTCATTCTATCATGACCCTGACCATATTAATATATTTTTTTCTTCTCACCTTTAAAAAAAATAAAAATAATAGCAACCATAAAACCTAGCTAGTTGCTTTAGAACTCAAACAACTTCATTAGAATCCAAATTTCTAAGGACTTTTTTTTTTTTTTTTTTTCATAATTTGATTAGTTTTATTAATTTTATTTTAGAGTTTGACATTTCTTTTACTTGTAAAATTTGGGATGAGATCAATCATTAAAATTATCAAAGTTACACACATCAAAACTAAAGTAAGGGCCTCAAACTATAAATGTTTAAATATATATATTTTTTTAAATTACTTTTTTTTAACTATTTAAATTACTTATAATATATTATCTTTTAATGTATTAAAATGTAAATATACAATAAATAATAGTTTAAATTACTTGCTATAGTTGTCTTGTTATATATTAAAATGTAAATATATAACAAATAACATTTGAAAGGGTATAGATGTAAAAGTATTTATTTTCATATATTTGTAACTTTAAAAAAAAAAAAAAAAAACAAATTATCACTTATATTTAGTTTTTAGTGAAAACAAACAAACATGTTTTTTAGTTTTCAGTTTTCAGTTTTAAGTTACTATTCAGTCTTCAGTACAATTCAGCGATGTTCAGTCTTCAGACTAAAAATCAAACACAACCTAAGTCTTTTTGCTTTGCATTTAGACATTGATAGATAGTTAGGTGTTATTGCTTGCATATTTAATTTCCTAATTAAGCATTTAGTGTTTGCCTAGTATTAATTGCATTTAGAATATTTTAATATATTTACTTAGGTTGTTTAATCTCTTCTTGAGTCAGGTCTTGTGACTAAGAGTGTTAGTGTACAAGCAATTGGTCTAGAATCAATATTAAAGGCTCGTGGTTATAATGGAACGTGTTGGTGACTGAGAATGGTGTGACTAGAGATCAACCTAGGTTGTAAATTTTCATTCAAATAGTGGATTTGAGGATCGAAAGTGGCTAAAAAGATAGCCTGTGAGTTTTTCCCAGTTGGAGGGTTTCTCACGTAAATCAATCAATATGTTTTTATTATTTTCTACACTTATATTTAGTTGATTGCTTGTTGATAGGAACGATTTATACACCTTTTGAGGTCCCCATTTCCTATCGTTTGCTTTCGTTTTCGAGCATTTTTGTGAATATAATATATTTTGTAAGCCTTGTGTAGGTTCATTTTGTTTTGGGAAGTCATTTTGTGGAAACGGGGTGTTTCTGGGCCAAAACGCAATGCGAAAGAATGAAAGAATTTTCTATTGAAAATTTCCAAATTTCGTCGAAGTTTACCACGTCAAACAAATTGGCGTATCACGTTGTACCACGTTCTAGAAGAAAATCACATACACTGCCAACTTTCACGGTTGGATGTTAAAGCATACCACGTTAGGCAAAAATGCGTACCATGAGTTTCGGCAGTATGCCCAGATTTCGTTTTTTAGGGCTTTTCTTGAGGGGTATTCATGTCTTTTCACCCCTATTTTTGTACCCTAACTCTCCCCACTATAAATATCCCCATTGCTCTCAATCCCAATTAGAATCCCTAACATCCCACACTCCATCTCTCTCTCACGCCCAACTTCATTTTCTTCCATCTTTTTCATCTTCTCCACCTTCTTCACCTAATACGTTGAGAGACCCATGCTCCCATGGTGGTTCTTCCTCCATGGGAGTCCACCATACACCTCCACAACCCCCTTTCTCACTTCCTCCATCCATTTTAGAATCGAAATTTCAAGGAATTAGGAGCAATTTCGAGCTAGGAAAGATATGAAGCATCTTTGGAGGCTTGTCTTCAAGGGTTTGCTTTTATTTACTCTTTTCTTTGTAATTTTCGTTTCTTTGATGTGTAACCCCAATTTGGGGAATTTTGTAAACCTACACTTGTGTTATATATGTATTTTGTTCATAAATTCGTTTGATTTTTGTTTTGCTCTTTGATTTATGTATGTTTAATCTCTTATTGTGAGATTCATGTTTGTGGAGGTTAGAAATTGATATGTATGCATGATTGGGTTTAGGAGTAGAATAATTTAATGTAGGAGTAGAGTAATTTAGCTTCCCATGATTGTTTGTATGTTAATAGATGACCAAAATACCATTTATTGAATGATTTGAGTGTTAGGGATTTTATCCCCAAAGAGTAGAAAAAGCTAGTTTATGCATTTAGTTGCTAAATTGGCTTTGGTTCACATCCTTATACTTAATGGGTCTTATTTAAGGCACAATTATCCATCTTGGGCCGAAATGGGTGATGAATTGATTTAGGGAAAATTCCTAAGTCAAGAGGATAACCCTTAATCTATTTGAATGTTCTTAATGTTTAACAATTTGCATTGATGCACATTAGTGTTAGGTGGACTTGTTTCTCATTTTTAGCCATCCTAGAGAGAATGATAAAACCGAATCCGTATCTAGAGTAAAGACCAACTGAATTCCTCTTGTGCTCGTGTAGTTATAGGGGTATTTCATTGCTTAATGCTTTCACTCGATTAGCCACCTTGTGAATGAAATTTAGGTTGTGTGTTAAATAACGTGTGGTGTCGCATTGACATGCTCAGTGTGATATCCTCTGCATTAGACTAGAAAGATGAGAGATCACTAGGCTGGCATGTAGAGCTCGTGTGTGTGTCCCACAGTCCTTAATGAATCCAAGCATTTATGCATGGATGTAATCTCTATGTTGCTCGAGAGAGGGTAGAGATTAATTAAGGGGACACGAGCATTTAACATTCGTGTTATATGGGTATCTCGAATTCTTAATGCTTTCACTTGGTTGCCATCCGTATTTGGTTAGCCCCGTAGATGAATTATTGGCTATAGTATGGCCCACGCGGTTGCGCATTACATGCCCAACGAAACAACCAATTTATTTGACTGGAAAGTTGAGAGCTCACTAGGCCAGCATACGTGGCTCGTATGTGTGTCTCACAGTACTTAATGAATCCATACATATGTGTGGATGTGATTTCTAAGACTCGAGAGAGATTAGAGATCAATTAAGGGGACACGAGTCTATTATATACTTGCATATTGAGGGACTAAGTGAGTCTAGCACTTAATTAGGAGGATTGTTACGGTTGAATCGTTTCCCTAGTGTAACCACATTTCATGCATCTCTCCATTCCATTCTATCCATGTATATATTATAGTATGTAGTTTATTTATTTATATTATTATTTACATTTTCCACACCCGTAACACACGAGTTCTCTCAGTGTGTTATAATAATAGCTAGAACCGGTAATGGTCGATGAATTCCATCTCCCTGCGAAACGATACCCTCATTTGCCGTTGTGCTAGTCTTTGTGACTCACGCACTAGTGAGGTCAAACTTAAATGTTCATCTTTTGACCGACATTGCAACGACGTGTCATCACTTGTATGTTGTGATTGGGTGATATGGCTTAATTTTTGATAATATTGATTAATCAAAAGTTGGTAATTAACTTAATTAAAGCCTATTCACACCCACCCTCCCCCCTCCCCCTGGTTAGTTTTTCACTAGACTAGCGTATTTTCACCGTTTTCTCAGCCAAAACAATTTCATACCTTAGATGTCGTCTTTCTGGATTTTGTTGTCCTCGACCTCGATGTGGAGGAAGAAGGACCTGCTCCCACTACCGTATTGTTAACACTTTCGTGTTTGAGTGTAAAAATGTTGAACTCATCATCGTCCATATTCAAACCATCCCCAAAAATAGGATCCATTTCCTACAATATAAATATTAACTCATTAAGTTAAAAAAATTTTATTCATAGTCATAAATATAAAAATTAAACATAAATATTAAGCATAAATTTAAATTAAGTATAAAAATATAAATTTAAAAATTGACCATAAATATTTAAATTAAAAACTAGGTACAAATATAAAACCTAACCACCTAAGCATAAATATTAAATATAAATTACAACCTAAGAATAAATATTAAAATTACAAACTAAGCATAAATATTTAATTTAAAAAATAAGCATAAATATCAAATAGAAAAACTAAGCATAAATATTATAATTATAAACTAAGCATAAATATACTAAGTATAAATATTAAATATAACAACTAAGTATAAATGTTAAAATTAAGAACTAGGCATAAATATTAAAATTAAAAATTATGCATAAATATTATAATTAAAAACTAAGCATAATTATTAAGAAGAAAGACTAAGCATAAATCATAAAAATAAATAACCTAAGAATAAATATTCTAAGTAAAAATATTAAATATAAAACCTAAGAATAAAAATACTAAGCATAAATATTAAAATAAATCCTAAGCATAAATGTACTAATTATAAATATCAAATTTAAAAACTATGCACAAATAATAAAATTTAAAGAAAAATAAATTACCTTTGTAATTTGTACTTTGTAGAAGAAATACCTAGACTTGAGAGAATGAGAGTAGAGAAATATTTGGTGGACAGGTTAGAGAGTAGAGAATAGATATAGAAAATAAAGAATTATTGAATTAATTATATTAGAGAATAATGGAGATTAAAGAGTGTGATAGTGTGTAGAGATTAGAGAGAGAGAGAAATAATGAAAATTTAGAGAAATAATAAAGATATGATGTGTTTACTAATCGGGAATAAGAGGAATCGAAATCAAGTTCCACTAGAAAGGGAAAGGAAGAGAATCGGAATTAAGTTACTAAATTCCATTACTGTGTTTACTAACTTTTAAGAATTAGAAATAGAATCAAATTTATACATATTTGATTGCAAAAATATCCTTATGTAAAAAAAATAGTTGTATTTATACATATGAGAGATGTATAGTTGTAGCTCATAAATAAATAAATAATTTAAAGAAAAAAAGAAATTCAAAGCAAAAGCAACGGTTTATAAATTTTTTGTTTTACTGCAGTATATTGTTTTTCTATCAAACCTTTTTATAATTGATAGCTCCAAGCCTCCAACACACACACACATATAATCAAGGCAGCTGTTCATTTTTTTATTTTAATATTCTGTTCACTTTTTTTTTTATTTTTTAAATTTTATATATATAGTTAGCAATTCATTTTTAGTTTTATATGCATAGTTTTTTTTTATTTTATTTTTATTTTATTTTTTATTTTTTTAAGTGGGGATATTTTTTGTAAAAATGTATGAATTCCCCTTTCAATTAGGAAAGGGAACTTGATTTCTAGGATAAGTGGGGGGAATCAAGTTCCCTTTCATTCAGGAACTTAATTCCTGATATGTGTGTGTGATCCATGTAACTTTTCCCATAAATTTAGTAAACACATGAATTAAAAAATCAGGAACTTAATTTCCTTTCCCAAGTAGAATTCCTGATTAGTAAACGCGTCAAATTTATGGGTTGGGTATTTATAGGGAAAGGGAAATGAGGGTAAAAATGTAAAATGGTAATTTAATTAGGTGGGATTTGAAAGAGACCTTCTCCTTACAATCCAAAAATTATCTATTCACACTCCAAATTGATTTTTTTTTTTTTATTAATGACAATTTTAACCTAAACTAAAATTACTAAATGAGACAAAAAAAAAAAAAAATTAAAGACACTCCAAATTAATTAATTTATTAAAGAAAAAAAATTCTCTTTCCTAAATCATTAAATTAAATATTACGTATTAAACTCTCTTCCTTAAATTTGTTATTTCCATATTAAATACTCTATTCTGATTAATCTCTCTCCATTTTTTAAATTATATATATATATATATCATATTTCCATATTTTTTCTATTATTCTCTAATTAATAGTTAAAGAAAAAAAAAACTTATGAATATTTTAGTTTTTTACTAATAGTAATATATATATATATTAAAAAGTCAATTTTTTTTTTAAAAAAAAAAATATATGGAAGCTTGAATTGTTTCAATTAGATTCGATTAAACTCAGAATTTCTAAGACTAATGAAAGAATTAAAGTTCTCTAGGCAATCACATACCTATAAGAGTAACAATTTTTATTTTATTTTTCATATTTTGATTTTTTTTTTATAAATAAAAAAAGGTACATATATATATATATATTACATACATATGGTTCCTAAAAATCAAGTTTATTAGTATTTTTTTTTTCTTAACCGTTAGTCTTGTTTAAGAAAGAATAGAGATAGAAAATTAGAGATATTTATTGGAGGAGAGAGAGTTTGATATGGTAATGAAATATTTATGAGAGAGTATTTAATATGTAATAATTAATCTAATGATTTAGGAGAGATAATTTCTTTTTTTAATAATTTATTTCAAAAAAGATAAAAAGGATAATTTTGTAACAAAATGAAGTGTCTTTAGAATTTTTTTAAATTTAAATTTTGAGAATTGAGTGGTTTTAGAAAAGAAGTGTAAAGAAGCTCTCGATTTGAAATTAGAAAAAGAAAAACAAATTGGTGCCAAATGGTCATATATGCCCCGGCACGAAGGTGGCCAAGTGGGGGCAAGCTTGTGCCGTGCTTGGGTCGGCATGGCCCACTGGTGTGCCATACCTGGCACTGCCCACCTCTATAACAGATCTTAATGGGCCGGATCCCCAGGCCCAGTCCAAATTGAAAGAATTTACTTAGTGAGATCTATCTATTGCCATGAGATCCTCAAAAGAATTTCAGGTTAGTGAGACCAATCGATCACTATTGGATAAAAAAAAATCTATATAATTTATAATGTCAACTTAGTGAGTTTGATCGATTGTTGTGAGGTCCGCAACGTAATCTATAATTAATAATGTAGTTTAGTGAGACCAATCTATCACCATGATCCAGAGATAATTATATCTTCGAGACTTTAGACAAAAAGCTTTGAAGTTTGACTCATCTTGAGATGCAAACATTTGATTTCAGAATTCTACGAAAATCCCTATTATGTACACAACAAAGGGTAATGTTGTTTACAATTTTAAAAAAACATAGGTTTTGTTTTGTTTTTATATAGTTATAGTAGAGGGCAAGTTATCTAATTTTATTTTGATTTTATTTTTGTTTTCTTTAAATTATTTTCCAATAGCATTATTGAACCTATATCCAGTACCATTCTTACATTTATAAGGGGGTGTATTCAAATAGGATTTCGAAAGACTTTTAAAGACTTTTTTTAAGCGGATGACTTTTATAGATTTTATGGACTTTTATAGACTCTACAAGATTATAAAAAACTTTCATAGACTTTTATTTTAAAAGACTTTCTTAGACTTTCATTTTAAAAGACTTTTATAGACATTTATAGACTTTCATTGACTTTTAAATATAATGTATACTTTATTTTAATAAAATTATATATATTTATCATGTCAATAAAAATATTTTTTTATATGTTGACGGTGAATTTTGGATTGCCACGCTCAACAATTATATCTTAATTAAAATAAACAAAAGAGAAATAAATCAATGCATGCAAGACAAGTTTTATGTGGAAAAACCCTTGAATGGGAAAAAACCACGGCGCCCATGAGGGCAGAAGAATAACACTATTGATTACTGTTTAGTTTTACACGCTCAGATCTCTCATACAATTGCCTTTTTCTCTCTAATCTCGAACCCCCTTTCCATGGGATATATGATCCTATTTATACTAGCTTTTTTAGGGTTTCCCTTGCCTACGCCGTGTTAATAGGGGAGTTCTTATTTTGATTTGTATAAGGAATCAGGTGTTGTAGATGATTTCAGGGTTTGTTTCCTGTTCAGACTCTCCTGTCAAAAACAGTTTGTGTCCTATTTAGGGTAAGATTTATCTCCGTGCCTTGTATCTGGTCGAATCCTTGCTATAGAAGGTATACTGAAATAAGGTTACTTCTTGATGGCGTAAATCTGGATGAGCAATTTAAGTTGGCGAACATAATTTCTATCCCCTTGGTCGGCCTACTCTGGCGAGCATGTTTCTGATTTAGACTTTATTCTAGATGAGGTAGCCAGCTGGCGCACTTCTTAGCCAATATTTCCCTTCATTGACTGGTCAAAGGGTGAAGTGGTTAGGCTTTGATCCGCCTTTTCTGTACGTTCTGTTGATGTGTCCCTTGGCCGAATATACACATACAACATCATATGAATAATAATAATAAAAAAAAACATCGTTAATTAAACTTGACAAAAGTAATCATGTCTATATATGTGATTTTAAAATTTTTATTTTTATTTTAATTATACTTTGCATTATAAAGACATTACGCTCTTTTTTTTTTCTTTTTTTTTTAATAATTAGTCAAAATTTTATTTGTTTTTTTTATAATTAGTCAAAATATTATAAATTTTCTTTTAGAATAAATGTTATGAATGGAGTTCTTCCATTCTATCCAATTCACCAGTACTGATCATTGATACTGGAAAAATTATTTTTTCTTTTGTTTTGTCTCAGCCCATGATTTAAACGAGTCGCACATACACCCTCGTACATGTTCCTTACACTACAAGAAAATTGACCTATAGTGACAAAAATTATTTGTCACTATAAGTGAAGAAATTGTCACAAATTCAATATTGTGACAAAAAAAGTGTCACTAATAATTCGTCACTTTTGCCCCCGTCACTAAAAATATTTGTGACAGTTTTTTGGTACTTGTCACAAATTATAACTTTTAGTGACACATTATCACTTGACCTTAATTAGTGACAAAATAAAAATTGTGTCACTATATTAGTATTTAGTGACATTAACCGTTTGAAGATTTTGTCACTGTACATATTCTTAGTGACAATTTATTGTTTAAAAAGTGTCACTATTCACAAATCTAGTGACAAATAATTATCTTAAAATTATGTCACTATAGACAAACTTAGTGACAATTAAGTTAACCATATAATAGTTGTCACTACAACGCAAACTTAGTCACAATTAACAATATGAATATTAAGTCACTGTATAGATATATAGTACAATTTAATCAATTGTCAAAATTTAATATAAATTTAAATTGTATAAAAAAAATATAAAAATATAACCAAATATAACATGTCACTCATTGAATGACATTGAATTCCATAAATAATCATTCCATTAAAAAATATCCAAAAATTAACATAATATCGAATTGATACAAAAGTAATCCAACATATTTCAAAGTCTACTACTAAATAACACATGTAAGCCGGCCAGTCTAAGTTAACATAAGTGTTAGGTCACATACAATAACTTTCAACTGCATAACCAAAAACTCAAAACTTCTGAGGTCTTGATTGTGAAATATTAGAAGCCAGTGATCCACTGTCAGTTGTCAGGTAGCTAAAAAATCTTTACGTTTTGCAAGAGAAACCTATATACATGAAGACATGAAGGAAAAAAAATAGTGGGAACAAATTAAAGTCACCAAAATAAAACCGATGAAAAATGCAACAATACTGACAAAACTTGGTACAAATATAAAATAAATTCTATAAGTTTGATATCCAAATATAAAACTTATTGGAACTGTTAATCTATTCATCTTCATATAAAGTCCTCCATAATGTCAATCTATTCATCCAACCAAATATCAAATATCTTATTGAGTGTTTGAACTCTTTTATCAAACAATTTGTATGCATATAAAAATTGGTTGTTCTATAAGAATCATTTTATCAAACAGTTAGTATACATATAAACTAAATTGACATATATTGTGAAAATTTAAGAACAAAAAACAATAAATCATGAAATAATAATAATGATTCCTTAAAAATTTTGAAAACAAATTAAAGTTAAAAAAACATCATTAAACGTATATATAATCCTATATACAAAAAAAAAAAAAAAAAAAAAAAAAAAAAAATCGTACCTTATTCGAAGACACTTTCAATATACGAAACTCGAATTTGAGATTCTGACTTTGAAAAAACAAGTACCAAAAAACAAACCCTAAAAAAAATGAAATCAAGAAAAAGAGAAGCTTGAGAGTTTTCCTTCAATGCTGCATCAAACAATTGATTGTTACATAAGAATCATTTTATCAAATAGTTAGTAAGCACATAAACTAATATTGACATATACTGTGGAAATCTAAGAATAAACAACTATAAATCATGAAATAATAATAATGAGTTCCTTAAAAAAATTGAAAACAAATTAAAGTTAAAAAAAAAAATCTCTAAATAGCTATATACAATTCTACATACAAAAAAAAAAAAAAAAAAAAACATACCTTATTCAAAGACACTTTCACTATATGAAACTCGAAATTTGAGATTCCAACCCTGAAAAACAAGTATAAGAAAGTAAACCCTAAAAAAAATCAAGGTAAACTTACATTTTTATCCGGGCAAAAGTTTCTCTATAATCTCGGTACTTCTTCTGATGAAACATTGTTTCAAACCTAAAAAGTGTTTTTAAGGTAAAGAAAAAAAAAAAAAAAAAAAGGAAAAAAAAACACAGCGTGATTGTGGTTTTTTTTTTTTTTTTTTTTTTTTTTTTTTTTTTTGGCTTAAAAAAAAAATAGTAATTGTTTTTTTTTAATGTAAATATTAATTGATTCTGATGCCTTTAAAAACCTAATATTTATAAAATAAAATCTTTCTTTTTAAAAACGTAATTTTGTGACTAATTATATTATTTGTCACAAATTATCAAGATTTGTAACTAATTGTGACAATTATTTTTAAAAAGTTTCAATTGAACAAAACATAATGACAATTAATAAAATTTGTCACAAAATAATACCAATAGTGATACAATCAAAATTTATCACAAAGAAATGTGTCACTATAGGTCACTTTTTTTTGTAGTGTTGACATTGAGGGCATCCCCTAAGAGTGGGGTATTTCATGACATTTCTGATTGGCTGTCTTGGGTTTCTAATAAGTTGTTTATAGTTGGCAAACCGACAATAATATTAACGTTTACATGTCTATACGAAAGTAGGACAATGAGTATAAAAAATCTACCAAAAATTCATTTAAGTTACTAAAGATAAAACATAAAAACCGCATCTAGTTGTTGAATAAGACCTATGCCTAAAAGTGTATAGTTTGATATTGATCATAATTATATGGAGTAACGCTCTTGCGCGACTTTGATTATGACATATTGGCATGGTTAAGTAGTGGTTTTTGTCTTTTATTATTTTTATTTTACATAAATGAAGTTCATTTGATTTGTTTCGGTGTTATTTAGTTGCTTTGAAAATATAGGTAAAAAAATATGAAATCTCTCGTCCTTAATTGCATAACTGATGAAGAGTTGTTTTATATTAGTTTTTTGTTATATTTTTTTTGGGTTATAGATTGTTAATGTTTGTATATATATATATATATATATTTGATAAAGTTTATTCATTTTAAAGTTATTCGTTTTATTTTATTTATGAAATTTGTTAAGAATGAGTGTGCTTTTATTTGAAAATAGAACACATATTTGGTGGTTGATGTTTTTCAAGGAGTTTTGAAATTCTTTATATATATATATATATTCAAAAGTCATTCAAAGTCTTTGGTAGGAATGGAAGACAAATTGTGAGATTTATTATAACTAAAAGTCATAAAAAGACATTGATATTTTAAAATTGTTAAAAGTCAGTGAGATTTTGAATACCTCATAACTTTCATAGATGGTTAAAAAGTCTTGATTGAATACCATATGACTTTTAAAGACTTTTTAAAAGTCTATAAAAGTCTATATTGAATACCCCTTGACTTTTATAGAGTTGTTAAAAGTCTACATTGAATACACAAAAACTTTTTAATTCCATAAAATTCATTAAAAGTCTTTTAAAATCCTAATTGAATTCTTTGAAGTTACCAAATGTCCAAATCTTCCTCAAATGGAAAATCTTATCTCTTTCTTCTCTTTGAACGTACAATAGTTTCAAAAGACTATTTAAAAATACAATTTTGTATTTTATTTTGTAAGATTATACTCTTATATATAGTTTATAATTTAGTAGATTAGTAATGTTAAATAGCTCAAAATATTTTCTAAAGATTCATTTCGAATGATGTGACAATTAAATTACCATTTATTTACTAATAATGAAATGTTGTGGTGAATAATATAACAATGAAATCAATTGTCACATCATTTAAAATGAATTTTTGGATATATCATCACACATTAATTACACATTAGGTACATAGATGATAGACTACGCTTTAGTAATATGATTATCTTTGCTCTTTAGTTTTCTTAATTAGTTTATTTTTGATCCATAACTGTGAACCAAAAAAAGAAGTAATACAATCATTTGCAAGCAAGAGAAACACATAAAAATATTATTGAAATGACTCAAACAAAACTGCACAATATAACGTATAAGAGCTTCTACGGCAGTCGTGAACAAAACACTACTCAAAATGAAGAATACATTAAAAATAAAAACTTAAAACCAACTCGATAAGAATAATAAAGACAATTTAACTAGATCAATACTTATAATCTCAAGGATTGAAATTAGCAGGCCATTGTTTGGTAACATTACAGGGAAATCCAACTTCGTTTGCAGAAATGTTACCTTCGAACAACTTGAAAGGGAGCCCCATGTCTGCACCGTTGACATTTCCACCAGTTTCAACATTCCCATAAGGTTGCATGCTTAGAGAATTATCTGTTTCACTGTTGTTTCTTTCAAAAGGAGATGACGGAATAGCCATGGTCGTATCACTTTCTCTAGTTCCCTGTAGGTCTCTAAAACCTGAACGACGAGGCTGTAACCCTAGAGAAAAATTACTTATGCTACTACAGACTCCAATGTGAGGAGGCAGGGATGGTAGTGGTGGCAACATGGGCATATTGGTCCTAACAGTATCTATTAGGCCTCCGAAACCCTGAAAAGGTTGCAAGCCCATAGTAGTTTCAACACTAGTAAAACCACCAAAATAGGGTTTGTAGTTCCCATGACCCACCAACTCCAACTGGTTTCCACTAACGGAACTTTGAACAGATTGTTGATTAAAATCACCCAGCCCAGCCATATGATCAATCTTAGAGCTATTACTGCTTCTAAAGATATTATCGGTGGACCACTGACCCCACTCAGTAGACTCTACTGGAGTTTTCCCTTTATTATGATGATTGTATCCACCAATATTGTCTCCAAAGTTGGGATCCATTTGGCCTGATACAAACGCTTCTGCTTGATAAGAAGAAAAAGAAGGAGGAGGTGAGGGAGGAGCTACCAGAAGAGAACTAGGGGAGAGAGGAGAACTTTGACAATATTCAACCCTCTTATCGATCTCTTTACGTTTCTCCTCAATGAAAAATAATAGATATTGCAGATCGGTTTTGTTGAGTTCATCAAGGCCATTACCTTGATAAACATATTGCATTAGATTGTTGAACTCTATTTCTTTGTGTTTCCTCTGATGTTTCTCGATTTGTTCCCGCACTTTTTTCACCCTTTCGGTAAGGTAAGTCTCTTGATTTGTCTTCTTCTTGTTCCGCTCTATCTCTGGTATGTTGTTGAATCTATCAAGTATTTCTTGCACTTTTGACGGAGTGGGATGCATCATCGGTTGTCTATCACCTGGGCTGTAGATGATAATAGAAGCACCAACGTCACAAAGAATGCTTAATTCATTCACTTTTTGTAACAACCCAATTCTTCTATTCCTTAGGCTTGATTTCCTAGAGGTATCGTTCACAATCCACTCAAGAGTCACCTTCTTCCTTGTCATGTTTGGCAATTTTTTCCGAGTCTCTCTCTTTCTATGATTTTTGCAATACTCATCGATGGCCTTATATAGAGAAACATATTGCTCCCTCAAGGGTGAAATGGGAAGTAAACATGGGAGGAGGGTTTGGGATAATATGAAAACTTTTGAGTGCAAACTATACTAAATAGGAAATTTATTTGTGGCATTTTATGGTATGATGATTCATTGTAATTAATTTTGGGTTTTTAATTTTCATTGTCCTACTCACATCCTCAATTTAGCTTTTCAAATTATGAATTCCAGAGTAGAATTTTCTATATATTTATATATTTGGACAGATAAGACCTAACTAACTTTTACATCTAAATCTAATGTAAAATTATTTTCATTCCCATGGGTTGTCATATTCAATGAGACTTAGTTAAATGTATGTAAGAGTAAATATTCATCACATGAGTAGTTGTCATGCCACGACTGATATGCACATTAAGCTACTTTTTTTTTTTTTTTTGGTACAGGGGAGGGCAATCAGCCCAGGAAGGAAAGAAAAAAAAAAAAAAAAAAAAAAGAAGGGGGCAGTCTAATCACACCTGTACTATTTTATGTTCACTAATCATATATAAATATACATGAGTTCACACCTGTACTATTTTTTGCGTAAGCGTTTGTGAATTCATACTTGTGTGTGGCATACTTGTAATTATTAATAAGTACGAATTACCAACAATAACCAATGCCCACAATATATTATGCTTGCAAATAATGTAAAGTAATAATACTTTTAAGGGTTCTTTTCTTGATACGTTGAAAGTTGGATCATTATAACGATTTGTTAGACTCACATATAAAAGGTCATTGATCATTTGCGAGATAATAATGGTATTTTACAATCACGTGAAAAAGAAAGATCAATAAGACTCATTGATTATCGCACGATCTTAAGAAAAAATATATAAACAGTAATGTTAGTTTAGTACGATTGATCGATCAAGATAAGATCCTAAAATAATCTAAACTAATAATGTCATGCTATTGGATAACATAGTTATTGAAGTTCTTGATCCCAATAATGATTTTTTTTTACAATCACATATATATATGGAAGGTAAATGAGACTCATCGATCTGTTAACACTGTGATTGATCGAGAGTATGATGATGATCAAGATCAACAGTGTGGAGAAAGGAGGCTCACCGTATGTTTTGCATATAGGAAATCAAAACCAAGAATGAGCGGGAAAAGTTGTTACAACTAGAAATAATCAGGAAAGTCGTTACAACCGTAATTGTCATGAGTTTGTCATGTGCCACATCAGATTATTAACATCCAATCATTTAATGCCAAGTCAGCTGTGAACAGGGACGAAGCCAAGATTTTGGTTTTGTGGGGGTCAAAACAAAAATTAATATTGTAGGTCACGCAATCTTCAAATAATATCAGTAGGAATCCTGCATAAGAAAAAGTGTGGAATCATGCGCCCGATACTTTTCAACAAAATGTGATACCGTTAGGTATTAAAAGTAATGATACAAATAAATAAATAAAATAGACATTAACTAATTAAAATGTAACAAGACTATTTTATATCTAGAAAATAGAAAATTATTTATAACCAATTTTTTCCTAATTTTCATTTCAGTTACATAATTAAAGAGTGTATGATAAAACATCTTTTATTTTGATGCAAAACCTATGCCTATTCTTAACGGTATGCATAACTGAAAATAATATTTTAATAGTTCTCGGCTTATAAAATATAAATTTCAATAGCTTAATTAAAATATCATTATACCATTGATATATTTAAATCAAAATTATTTACATACTTGTAACTTAATTTTATAATATTCATGTCAAACCAAATTAACTTATAATAATTTTGAAAAAATTAAAATAATAAACTAATAAAATAAATTCATCAAAATCATATTAATAATTAACCTAACAAAATAAATAATATAGGTAGTAGCTATAAGAATTCAATATTTACTTAGTTTGTTCTAGTGAAATCTAAAAAATATATATATATATATATTATATAATACACACTAGATTAGGTAATAATATATGAAATAATAGAAAATTAAAATATTAAAATGGATTGATTTTGCTTCTTATTTTCATGGTCAATAGAATTATGGAAACAAAAATTATTAGTTAATTTATATTATAAAATTAATAAAGGGACAAGATAATATTATCACCTATTTTGTATATATATCACATTTTATGTACAATAATTTTATTTTTTTATTGGTTTACGATTTAATGTTATATATAGACCCGGCCCTAGGGGAGCCCAGTAAGGCAACCGCCTATAGCCCCCGATTGTAAAGGGCCCCCAAATTGTAGTTAAAAAATATTAATTTTAAAATATAGTCCATATAAGATTTTAAATAAAATAGGCTTATAAACGACTTTAAAAATGGTTTACTATACACATAATTTGTTTTTTTAAAAGGCCCACCAATGAAAACTCAACCCATAAACAACTTTAAAAATTGCCTACCATATACAAATAATTTTTTTTTTAAAGGCCCACCAATAGAAACTCATTTATCATTTCTTACAACAACAACATTGGATTAAGGATGGCAGTGGGTTAAATCCTAGCAATAATCATATTTGTCATAAATAATCCTCTTTTATATCTCTAAAAAAAAATAAAAATAAATAAAAAATAAATAAAAAATAAAAAAAACTCTCTTTATATGAAAATTTAGAAGTCGTTATTTTAAAGGTAATTAAATCAATATATTTTTTTTCTTTTTCGAAAAATATCATTTTTTTTTATGTAAGGTTAATTAGTACTATTTATTTACTATTTTATTGTGTTATAGTATTGAGTTTGAGTTTGAGTTATTATATTAATTTTTACAAGTATTTATTAGAGAAAAATAATAATCAAGTAAGCATACATAGAGTATCGAGACCTATGTACGCTTACTTGATGACCTTTAATGTGCAATTGTGCATGCATGATGTTCATAAATATTGTTTTTGGGATGTGATGGAGTTTGGAAGATTATAAGAGAGCAAGTTTTGTCAAACTTGTGATACGGGGTACAATTTTAAAATTATATTTGAAAAGAGCAAGTTTTTATCAAACTTGTGATACGGGGTAGAATTTAGCAAGTTTTTGCCAAACTTGTGATACGGGGTAGAATTTTAAAATTATATTTGAAGAGAAAAAATTCTAACTTTTTATTTTTTTTAAATAAGTTTGAAATGATGAAAATACCCTTAATTTTGTTGGTCAAACATGGTTAACAGTTAAGTTTGACTAACGACAGGGGAGTTAAGTGTCAATTAACTAGCAAACCTCATTGCAATTTGGTGCAATTTGCACTACAACAAAAATGCTCTTCTACAACACCATCTAGACGTCACCAATTCTCAACTGTGCGTCATCAAATGATTTTAGCGACACCTAAGCAAGTGTCTCAACCTCATCGTCCTAGCCCTGTCGCAGAAAAGAATAGACGACGCATTGAGATCTTTGTCTCCAAAAACTACTTTTTTGTTACACAAGTATATTGTCACCATAAATATCAAAAGAACTTCATTTATTACCCATAACAACACTTTTAACGATACTTAAAATATGTCACGCAAAGTAAAATTATTTTATAAATATTTATAATTTTATTAACAATATATAAATATATATATTAATAATTCTTATTTAAATTAACTTTAGTGATGCTATTATTATATATTTTAGCAACACAATAAAAGGGTAACTAAATATAATATATATTAATAATTCATATTTAAATTAACTTTAGTGACATTGTCATTATACATCTTAGCAACAAAATAAAAGGGTAACTAAATGTAATAATATTTATAGTTTTAAATAATTAATATAATATTAATTAAATTTATATTTTAAATATATATACTATTTATCAGTAATATCTTTTTGGTTGATAATTAATTTTGTATTTATCATTATTACATATGATATATATATATTATATTATTTATATAAGTTACATATATATATATATATAGATCATCATGAAACAAAAACAAAAATTTTAAGATTAAATGTCACACAACTTATTTTAAAAACAACTTAAAATTAAACAAAAGAAGATACAACCAATAAAAAAAATTAAAATATTGCAAATAAAATTGAGATAATTAATTTCTTACAAATGAAAATACATAATAAAATAATTTTTATTACAGTCTAAACAAAGCTTCTCCAATTGCTTCATTCTTCATAATTCTTCAATTTCTTTTGTATATGTTAATAAACACAGTGAGACTTACTGCACTTAAGCTTTTAAAGATGTGTTTAAGATTTGGATTATGCACAATAGGACTTTTTATGCTGATGTAACCCACAATGTATCAACTAGGAAGAGAAAGGAGATTGTTGGATGAATCATTCATACATCAAATGGAGTCACCAACAGAAGGTGACTAATAGAATAACCAAACAACAATAAGGTAAAGACAAGAATCCGAATTAATAAAAAAAAATAAAGGTAAATCCAAGTTAAGCCAACCATCCACTAAAAGAAATAATTTAAGATTTCTAAATTTATTCAAACCTCTACTTACGGTAGAAGAAATTCAAATCTCCAATGACCTGAAAAATGCACAAGATAAACAAAAATTGAGAGATAAAGAGGTATGCACAATTTATTCAGTTAATGATATGATTTCTTACACATGTGAATAATGAGATCACCAAAACTCATAAGCTCTTCCAGAAAGGATCCTGCATATTAAGTTAACATCATAATCAATATAATAGTTAAAATTAAAATTTTCTTCATAACATAAAATAAATTGACAAATAAAAAAAATAACAACATAGCACTATTATACCTAAACATCGATATCACTGTCATCATTGTTTTGCACGATTTCTTCATCATCATTGTTATAATTGATTAATGTTTCATCTTCATTCACATCATCAATATCATCCATATCATCATTTTGGTTAGCGAACACAACATTTGGATCGAATGTATGTGCCTCAAAATCTTCTCTATGAAACTGATAATCATCTAAATCTTCTTTTTCAACTTCAAAAATTGTTGTTTCAACAACCTCATCTTGTTCTTCCACCTCTTCCTCCCTCTCAGGCACATCCCATATATGTCTATGTTGAGTTTTTTGAACAACTTTCCAACTTGATCCAAATTTATGATCATTTACATAAAACACTTGGTGTGCTTGAATTGCAAGAATATAAGGATCACTCTCGTACCATTTGTGGCTGACATCAATGCAACTATAATTGTAATCTGATCAAGCCAAAATTGGTATGATTTTGGCCCTCATTTCCGTTTCTTTTTGCTTGATTCTCGGGCATTTCCCCGTGTTTAATGTTGTTAAATTGAGTGTTTCAGGTTTTATTAGGTTTCAGAAGCAATTGAGATAAAGGTGGAGGACTTGTGCAAAAATGTCTCACAAATGAGAAGAACAGAGCATTTTCGCCACATGGGCAATGGAGGTCGCCACTTGAGCGCCATGGCGACAGAAGAGTTCCCAAAAGCATCAAAAGGTCGCCACTTGGGCGCCACTTGAGCGCCATGGCGACAGAAGGTCACAAAGACAATCAGGTGTGGTCGCCACTTGGGGTCGCTCTGGCGACCTCCCTTGCAAGTGGCGACCTAGTGCACTCAAGGCATGGTCGCCACTTATGGTCGCCAGAGCGACCTTGATGCACAAAGGGCGACCTCTTCACTTTTCCAAGGTCGCCACTTATGGTCGCCAGAGCGACCTTGATGCACAAAGAGCGACCTCTTCACATTTCCAAGGTCGCCACTTATGGTCGCCAGAGCGACCTTGATGCACAAAGAGCGACCTCTACACATTTTGGTCATGTTCGCCACTTGACAAAGAGCGAGAAAGATGGTTTTCAGAGCGACCTTTTCATCTAACCGTTTTACGCTCCATGGTCGCCATAGCGACCAAATAGCGACCAAGGCTCCACATCAGCGAATCAAGTCGTTACCAGTACATGTCCATGAGTGAGTATATATATGAGCGTCTCTTCACTTTCAAACCATCGAAAATCAGAGAGAAAATTGTAAGAATTCATTTCAGATCTAGATCAACTTCCATGGCACATTTTTCATCATCCTCCATTTCTCTCCTTGAACTCATCTAATCCATCCAACCCTCAACACAAAACCTTGATTACTTCACTACATCATTCCTCATCCCACCATTTTCTCCACCAAAATCCTTAGTAACTTTCCACCAAAACACCCACATTCCAAGACATTTCCTCAACCTCCATTCCTTGCATCTAGGAGCATAGAGGAGAAGAAGGATTGAGCTTAAAGAAGGTGACCCAAGGGTTATTTCCTTATCATTTACTTCTTTTCATTTATTGCAATTATGTGTAACTAAACCCCTAATCTATGGGATAGATTTGAGGAACAATTGGTTGTGGGTTTAGTCTAGCTTGTAATGAATCTCTTATGTGTTCTATTCATTCAATTTAATTAGATTTCATTCATTATAATTGACTTGTATATCACTTGTTGATTGCTATCTTGAGTGGAATAATTTGTTATATATTCACATGTGGATTGACAACCTTTGTGTGATTAAGAACCCATTGGATAGGATAGATTAGTGGTGGGTATATCAACCCCACTAATCTAAGCCTCTAAGTGGTTAACATAATGAGATTGGTACATTAATGATGCTAGTAGCTTACCCACATCCAAGTGTTAATCGATCTATTCCCTAGTTCTCTCATTAATTGATTTTATCACTATTCTTATCAAGGTGTTGAGTATTCTATTTTTCATAACATTTTTGTGTATTTTCATTTGAGTAGTTTAGCATTGGTGGCTTTAGAAACCACACATTTATCAAACTCTATGATTTGTTTTATTGTTTTAAGATTAGTCAATTTATCTAATTAACACTCCATTCCCTGTGGAACGAACTTGCTCACTATTTTGCTATCTAATCACATTTTAAAAGGATTAAGTGGCTTTAAAAGAGTTTTCAAGAATCAACCAAAAACTATCATTTTTACTATTTTGTTGAGTACACAAACGACCTCATCATAATCCTTTTGGATTCTTTTTTTCTTCACATTCGTGTCAAACCAATCACACTTAAATAAGACAGCTTGATAATTAAACATATAATTCAGCTGGATAACATCCTTTAAAATGCCATAAAAATCAACTATGACATTTTTATGTTCCCCATCCATAACTAATCCACAATTTTGGGTTGTATGTCTTTTATCTCGCTCTTCAATGTTATACCGAACACCATTTACAATACAACCGGGATATGATTCCACACGATTATCTGGACCACAGGCTAATGCATACAAGTAATTTGTGGCTTCCGGTGACCCATCATGTCGTAAAGATTTCATCTATAATTTTACAAATATGCAATAACGATATATATTTAATTATATTGAATTCAAATAATAATAATAATAATAATAACTCAACAATAATAATTACTTACGAGTTGTCCAAAACATTTAGCGAACTCTTTTTGATGCCTTTCAATCAAATTCAGATTGCTTTCCTGCTGTAATTGCCTACAGTGTTTACTATAGACAAGAAAAAAAAAATTACATATCTACTATAAATGAAAGTCTAATTGTTTTGAAAGACCAAGAATGTAACTTACTCCATGTATGGTTTCAATTCTTCACAGTTATTTAAGACTTGCTGTGAATATGATAGCTTCAATTCTTCATAGTCACACATGGACCTTTCAAAAAGAACAGTAAACAAATAAACAAAACCCACTAGCAATGGAGATATAATTGTTTGCAAATATATCCACAAAAATAAAAGTGGTGTGATTAAACTATTCTATTTAGCACCCTAGAGGATTTAACGGAAACAATTCAAATAGAGCAATTTACTAAAGAAATATTAGCTTTAACTTAAACAATTTCTGTTTTTCTAATTAGGACAAAATGGTGTGATAAAATTAGAGAAAGTTCCTTTAGATTTCAGATCCTATGAAACTACAGATATATGCAAATTAGAGATTGGTATTGTATCTACTTTATATTCCTCACCACCTTTGATTTTGACTACAACTCCTAAACTTCAAAGATTCAAACATTAAAACATAAACATGGTTGTGAATACAATCAGATCAAAACAGAAAATTGAGTCAATTTCTTACCCAGTTAATATAATTCTACAAGAATTAAACATGACAGTTAGAGAAACCCAAACAATTGAAAAAACAAGTATATAAAGAGAATCAATGAATGTACAATAGCGAGTAACACCCAAAACGAGAGATAGATTGTTGACAAATTTATAGCATATATATGAAAATTATTAGAAATAGCAGAGAAAAGTAAAAGAGAACTCACAATTTTTTTTTTATTTAAAAAAAGGCAAAAGTGAGTTTATAAAAGGGACAGAGCCCAACAGGAACCGAACAACAAAGCAAGGCAGAGCAGCCAACAAAACCGAGAACAAAAAACAAGGGACCAAACCCAGCAAAGCAAGCAGAAACAAAACAAGGCACCAGAAACAGCCACACAAACCAGCACAAAAGAAACTTACAAGAAGAAAGAAAACCAGCAAAACAAAAACTCAAACAAAAACACTATCAAAGATCACTCCAAACAAGAACGTCACCCCCACATCTAGATCCCTTCTTAGCTAATTGATCAGCCATAAAGTTGAGAAGAACTCACAATTAAAGAGTTAATATTGTGTATTGCTGAGACGACGGTTAGATTAGAGACAGTGCTTCGATCTGGCAACGACGAGTGAACCGGTGACGGCACCTGCTTCTGAGGTTCGACGGCGACAATAGGTGGATATGGCGATGAGAGAGGCTGTTGGTTTTGGTCTAGGGTTGTTGTGAATCACGAATTGGGAATTTGGGACTTTGGAGTAGATCAGAAAACAATAATTTGGAATTGGGGATTTGGAAATTGAGAACCAGAGTTCAGACCAGGGAAAAAAAACGTGTTTGTCAATTGGGTTTTTTATTTATTTATTTATTATATAAATATTGAATATATATTATAAATATTATGTGTATCAGTGTGCAGAAGTCTTGAAAACACCAAATAATCCCAATTTTTATTATTTAATCAATTAAATTAATTTCTTTTTTTAAGCTAATTAAATTAATTTCTATTTGCTTCTCATATAAAATATATGGTAAATTTAAATATTTATTTTTTGAATTGATAAAATAAAATATTAAAATAAAAAAATTATTTACCATAGGTTCAATTCGAACTTGGAACATTACTAAGCTGAATAAGCGTTTAAACCACCAAACCACATTGTACGGTAGGGATTGGGAAGGTATAGAGCAAAAAACCGATCCCCTAATTGGGAATCCCCGTACTTGCACTGTTTATTTTAAGGTGGGTATTCATCGGGGATGGTATTTCTCATAGAAATTGGTATTGGGGATGGTAATAGAAAACCCGTACCCAACCCATACCATTGACATCCTTACGGTGAATCAAGTATTATTAAAACTAGTTATTTAATTTTTAAATTAATACTGTTGAATCATATATATGCTATAATAATATGAATATGATATTTATAAACTAATATAATTTTTGGTGGAATTAAAGAAATTATTGAATTGACGAGATGAGATTGGTTCGATGGTAAATCCCTCACAATTATACTGATAAAGTCATGGGTTCGAGTTCTCCCCTTCCCCAAAAACCTAGAATTTATATAATCTTATACTTTAGGGGAAAAAATAATATTGAATCATATATAATCGGACCATATAATAATATGTATATGATATAATATATGAGAAGCTTTTTTTATATATTACATTAATACTATTGATTCATATATAATCAAATGATATAAATAATATGAATATGATATATATATATATATATATATAAAATAGTTTCTTTCAACATGAATCTATCATATGTCCCATAGCTAAAGTCAACCTCGTGGTGTGACTGCGTGTAGGGGTGTACTACTAAATCAACCTCATATCGTCTAATATCATATATTATGAAAATATATAATAATCATATCATATAATAATAATGTAAAAATAACTTCTTTCAGCCTTCAGCTGCCACGTGTCCATTCATTAATATTTTTTTTAAAACCAAATAACTTATAAAAAAAATAAATTCAAGTATAATTGTGTCACCTCTTAGCACTTATGGTAGTGTATATCTCTTCCACATTAGTGGTGAGGGGTTCAAATCATTTGTGAGAGTTGTTATCTTCCGTTATAGGAATATATATTTAGACCACATATGTACTGTTTAATATAACTTCATGGATGTGGACCATTGGATTTACATAATTTGACTCAAAGTGTATGCACTTGTTAAAGTTTCTCCATAATCAGTGGTCCACATGCATTGGTACTAATGTAGTTATATCAGTATGCAATGACTAGAACGGGACTATATTTATAATATTAGGTGATTTTTTATTATGAATGGACTTTACTCATACATTTAACATATTTTTGTATAAACAAACTAAATTATAGATCACATTGTTATAATTTAATACTAATGAAAATTATGCACATCACCTCTTAGTAGAGATGGTAGTGCATTACCCTTCCACAGTGATGGTGAGGGGTTCAATTCCCACAATGCGCATTTTACAAGCATGTGTAAAGAGTTTTCTTCCGGTTTGCGAGAGTAGTTTTCTGGGCCACACATGTATTGTCTTACAGGCATGTGTGGGGAGTTTTCTCCTAATTTGTAGAAGTAGTTATCTAGGCCGCATATGTATTGTATTATCTTGACAGGTCCCGATAATTCTATTGTAATAGTTGTAACTTGTAATACTTATATATCTACTTATGAAAGTTATTATTAAATTAAATTAATACAAAAATGTTAGTACTTATGAAAGTTATTATTAAATTAAATTAATACAAAAATGTTAGTAGCCAAAAATTTATATCTCCCGTTATGGGAGTAGATATCTGGGTTTAAATTAAATCAATACAAAAATGTTAATAGCCAAAATTTAATATCTCCTGTTATGGGGTAAATATCTGAGCTTAAATTAAATTAATACAAAAATGTTAGTAGCCAAAAATTTATATCTCCCGGTATGAGAGTAGATATCTGGGCCACACATGTATTGTTTGATTTCAGCAGGTATCGACAATTTAATTATAATAGTTCTTGTAATACTCAAAAAAAAAAATTATAAATAAAGAAAAATGAAAACTTCTATTGTGTTCTTCAAAACTTCTATAAAGGTTGACTATTATACCAAAGCTTAAGAAAAATAACGCATTAAAAGTTTATGAAATTTATAAAATACTAGCATAAGAAAAACACAAATTTAAAATAATTTTTAACATAAAAATCATCTATATGCATTCAGGTATAACATAACTTTTAGTAAATACAATATTTATGATACTAATAAATAATAAATTTAATCTTTTATTAATTTTTATTTTATGTTTTAACAAGAATTAATTTATGTTGAAGATAAAATTTGATACAATTAAATATTAAAAATAATTTTAAAAAATTCAAAAGTCAAAGGTGAAGGTTGTAAAGGCTATTTTTTTTTTTCTGCAACAGCTATATTTAAATGTATATGTAAAAAGTTTTTACAATGTTTATTTTTATTTTTAAAAAAAATATGTAGTTTTGTTATTATTATAAAAAAATTATCAGAAAAATAATTTTTTTGTTAATTAAAATTATTCAAATATTAAATTTTTAACAATTTTACTATCGAAGATTTCTCTATTTAGTTTAATAAAGAACAATTTAATTATTTAAATAACATAAGAATTAAATACATTAATTAAATATATATATATATTATAAAGCCATTTTGGCGCCAAATGAGGAGAAGACTTTGGTGCCAATGTAAAGAAGATAATGGCAAGAAAGTGGTGCTAAGGTTCCTATATTTTGGTTAATTTGTTTAGTAAAATATAATAATTGGGAGTTAATTGAAAAGAAAGTGGTATCATGTTTCTTACTTTTATGTTGAATGGTTCATTAGAATTCTATTTAATGCTCTTTTATATGTGAATATCAGATGTTGAATGATTATTTTATTCTATGCATTTAAAGGTACTAATTCTCTTTTTTTTCTCTCTCTTCATCTGCCTCCTCCATTTTATTTATTTCTTTGTTGTTAGTATCTTATTTTATTTGTACTTCTATCTATGTGTTTAGTTATAGAAGAAATCATTAAGACACGTATATGTGGGTTACAATTAATTTACTTGGTAAGGTAAGGTCTTTAATATCTAGATTATTTTCCAGTTAGCATTTACTTGAACTCTTAATTTTTGCTACTATTTTGAATATATGATGGATGTAATTCGTAGATTTACTCATACATTGCCATCAATTGCATGTTTTTGAGATGAATATGTTGGATTTTTCAATTGTATTCAGCTTTTCACTCTTATTTTATTTTATGTATTTGTAGGTACGTACTAATTAGGTACTCTTTCTTTTTCCCTCTCTTCATCTGCCTCCTCCTTTTTCCATCCTATAAATTATAAATGGCTTCATGTGTTTTTTTTTTTCCTTTATTTTTTGTTGATTTCATGTTGTGAATGAGTGTATATATAGGGATCCTTCTTTCACATGTGTATCCATTTAAGGTAAAATTTTAAAAGTTTGGACGTAATTGTGTTCATATAATTGGTTGTTTTTAGTTTGGATTCTTATCAGTGTTGTTGTTTTTCAGGGTCTTCTTTTTTGATATGTTTTGTTGCTTGGTGTTATAGTTTGTGCAAGGTATCAGTTTGGTTGTGGGCTGTTTTTGGTAGTGATGTAGGACAGTTGACGTTGGATTTTGAGGAAGAGTTGGACAGAAAACTGTCCAAAAGGGGTGCTCCAAAGAAAGGGCATAATTTTTAGCTCGGTTGTCAGATTTCCTATTATAATATGTTTTCGAAAAGGGTTTTCAAAGATCTACAACAGGGCAACCCGGGTTTTCCAGGTTGACGTCATTTGTATCCTCAACGGAGCTGTTTAAGTTAGGTTATCGGGCAGCCGAAATTTTTAGTGTTTTTATTTGTTTTCCGTTTTGGTTTAGTTTGAGGATATTTTAGTCTTTTTGCTTATTTTAGGGTTTCCCGAGTCTATTTAAGGCTCTTTGTTATCAGTTTCAGATTATTGAATAATATTATTATTTTGGTTTCAATTGAATTTACTGGTGGATTCCAGATTGTGAGATCTTAGGGTTTACGCTGGTAAATCCTTTACTTCCGTTCTGCATCAGGTAGCTTGGCTTAGCTGTTTTGTTATGGTTTGCGTAGCCTCTGTTTTGATCTGATACTTTGTTTTGTTGGTTGTAATGCCTTATTTGGCTTCTTTTTTATTAATAAATTTATAGCAGCTTCAAAAAAAATGTCTCTTAATGCAATTAAGAAGGCATAAAAATATTAAACGTTATATGAAAATAACTGAAAAAATTAACATTTTTTCCCTTCTGTTTCTTAATTACTGTTGCTATTTTTTTCCTGTGTTTTTGTATCTTTTTTTTTTATTATTATTTTATATGAAATAGAAAATTAATACAAAAAATAATAGTGATTTTGTTGATATTTCATTGATTCCTTCCAAAAGTAATTTATTCGTAATATGACATTGGAATATATATAACATCCACCATATAAGTTTGGATTAAAATTTTAACTAGTATTGTTTATAGGGATGTTCAACAGAGTATAAATTATATTGTTATTTTGCAGATTAGATGGCTCCAGGACGCCGTTTGTCTATATTTACCATGGTAGATTCATCTGGTGATGACACTTCTAATGTAAATTGTGAAGGAAAGAAGAGGAAATGCCGTGGAGTGACTCGAGGACTTAAAGTGGATAAGATTGTCCAATCTGTTGGATGAATACCTATTAGATTTACACTAGAGCAAAAAGAGCCTGTATGTGAAAATGCAAACAAATTTTCTACTGAAATGGGTATTTTGGTTCGTCAGTTTGCCCCACTACAAGTGGTTGATTGGAGTCACATGCTTGAAGTTGAGAAAAACACATTATTTTATCGTCTAATGGTAAGTAAATCTTTAAATATAATTCAATGTTATTGATTTTATTATTTTATTTAACATTTGTTGATTGTGATATTTTAGGCCAAATTTGATGTCGACTTATCATTGCCACATGTGTACCAATATGTTAACACAACAATGGGAAAATTATTCAGTAACAACCGTTGTAAAATGCATAAGCATTTTAAGTCATTTCCAAAAGTTGAGGACGCAGTATTAAAACCATATACAAATGTCTCGAAAACCGATTAGGAGTGGTTATGCAAGCATTTCTGCAGTGATCCAAGTACACTTTTTATTAACAAATTTTAAAGAAATGGTTATTCAAGCATTTGTGCCTAATTGATTTCCACTTATAAACAAAATATTAAAAATAATATTGACAAGGGCCAATAGCATTGATATACTTGATATATTTATTATTTTTCTATACAGATTATATCAAAAAGAAACACCAAAAGTCGTGATGCTCTTAAGATTAAACATCGTGGAGGTTCGAAATCTATTCGTAGACTTGTGGAAGAAATGGTAAAATTTAATATAATTACATTTTCAATTGTAACCGTATGTATATTATTTAATAAACTATTTCTTATATTGATTAGAAAAAAAATGCCTGAGAAGCACTTTAGCTTGCTTGATGTGTTTAAAGATATACACTTTTTAGAAGATAATGGTTGGAAAAGTGAAGAAGCAAAAAAAAAAAAATGTAAGTGTCAATTTTTTATTCAATTGTTTTTCTAAATATTATTTCTTTTATATATGTACTTAATTGAAATTTTATACGAGGAAATGCAAAAGTTAGAAGGGGAATTAACTCATGATGAAATACAACCAACAGATGTTGAAATTATTGAGCGTGTCCTTGGACCTAGATCTGCATATATCAAGGGTTTACGTAAAGTACACAAGATATTGATGTCATCAATACCATCATTTTCAACACAAGAAGTTGAAATGATTGCCTTGAAAGCTGAGTTAGAGAGTACACAAGAAGAGTTAAGAATTGCCAAAGAAAAGTCATTGAATACAGAAGAACGAGTGAAGCGACTAGAGGAGCTTTGTTTAGGCAACAAGAACAGTTTGATTATGCATCTTCTTTCTTAAGAGATTAAACAGAACAATTTTATTTGTTGTGTATTCATGTTGGATTTTTTTTGAAATTTATATATATTTTATTTTGTTTATAATTATTTATTCAGGTTTAATTTTAGTAGTATATATTCAACATTTTATATTTTTGTTTCATGGTTGATGTATATCAAACTTATATAAATTTTTAAATGATATTTATAATTATTATTTAAAAATGTGTGTGAATATAATATGTAATGGTACAAAATTAAAAAGAAAATAAATGAATTATGAATAAATAAATATTAGTGATTAATAATTATTATGTCAAGTGATGTATTTTTAATTCAATTTTAGTATTATTGTTTGTATTATTTTGTAAAAACTTTTATTTTAAGAAAACAAAAATGAATTATTTTTCACTTATAATTTATATAATTATAATTTTAGCGACATCATCACTGCACAAATTAATATGTCTCGCTATATGCCCCAGCTCCGTTCCAAAAATACCCTCCTTTCCAAAAATAATATATTATTATTATTATTTATGGAATATAAATTTTAGTTTGGAATGGAAGAGCATTCCATTGGTTTTTGGATGGAATGTTCATTCAACCAAAATGGTGGAATCCCCATTTCAATGGAATCACCATTCCATTGCATTTTAACAAATCAAACGAATGGAGTGGCTTTTTTTCCATTTCATCCAACCAAACATGGCCTGTAAGAGACTCGTGACATCAATTGTAATAAGCATGATTTGGAATACGATAACTCTCACTACATGAGAGATATTTCTCAACATGCATCTTGCAATTTAATGAACAAATGTAAGACTCAGATTACTAATTTATATGGGTAATTGAATTATTAACATGTCTCTTAGTATGATACAAGTTGATGCAAAATAAATAAACAATTTTTTAAAAATTATTTTTTTTAATATTTTAAAAGCAAATGATTTAAAAGTAAATTTATTAAATTTAAAATTTTACTCATCCAAATTATTTTTTGGATTGTGTTTGGGGGTTGAGAAATGAAATATATAAAAATATATAATATATATTATATATTATTACATATATTATATATAATATATATAATAATGTAATATATATAATAATATAACATAAATTATATATATTATATATAATATTATAATATATATAATGTATATATAATAATATAATATAATATATAATATATATATTATATATAATAATATTATATATTATATAATATATAAAAATTGTCTTTCTTGACGGTTAAAAACTGTCAAGAATTTGTTATTCTTGACAGTTTTTTAAAACCGTCAAGAAAAAATTATCAACTAAAGTAGTTTTTTTTGTAGTGTAACTCCCTCTTGGTTTACCATAGTAGTAATTGACATATTTTCAGTGTTCCTCCCAATAGATTCTAGAATGAGTGTTTTTTTTTTTTTTTTTTCTATGATGAGGATTTTGAGGTTTTGTCATGAAATAACCAAAAGGAATTGTAAGGTCAATAAATTTAGTTGGCTTTATTTCGTGAACAAAATATTATTTAATGTAATTTCAACTTTGGTGTCATCGTGAAGATCTTGAAGGATTGAGCATGTGACAAGCTACGAAGATCTCAATTGCAAATTCAAAGTTAAGGTTTTAATCTCTATGCTGATTGAGAGAATAATAGGATGATCACACACACATACATACTTATGTATTGCATTTGGAATCAGTGGCGGACCCATAAATTATTACGAGATGGGACACTTGCACGAAATAACAATTATATAAAAAAATACTAAAAATTTAAGATCATAACAAAATGAGTTTTTTATATTAAAAAAATGATGGTAAAATAAAGTTTAGAGATATATATATATATAACAAATAGAATAATTACTCAAAATAAACTAAATAATCTTACATTGAAAAGAAAATAAAAACAAAAAACCCAATATTAAAAAATAAATAATAACAAGAAAAACAACATAAACAATGGAAAATTATAATCTTTATTCTTAAAAAATTACAATATAATTTTAAAATAAGAAATTTTGTTTTGTATTTGTAATGAATTCACTTTAAATTTATACAAAAAATAATTGATTAATAAATATTACTAGATATAGTTTTGAATTTTTATTCTTCTAATGGTTGATAAATTATTGATTTATTGATTTTAAATAATTTAAAACTATAAAATAAAGAAAAATACAGATAATAAAATAAAATGAATAATAATAATAAATTGATTATATTAAAATAATTAATTGAATTTGAGATTTTAAGGTTTATTGATTGGATGTGTTAGGACTTAGGCATATCAAACTAAAACTATTAATAATAGATAATTTAAAATAAAAAAGACATTAAAAGAATGCAAGTAGTGGGGCCATCAACAAATACTATAAGAGCAATGGCAGCTGTGCTAATATGTTATGGTGATTGTTATTTATTATAACTTTATAAGAGTAATGTTAATTTGTCCAAATTTGATGTCCAAATCTAATGTTAAAATGATGTGGCAACACTGTAATTCATTTATTTAAATCATGTAAATCTAATATAATTTAAATGAATAAATTAGAGTGTTACCATATCATTTGAACACTAGATTTAGATACCAAATTTAGACAAATTGGCATTGTTTTTGTTATATATATATAGTTTTTCTATTGTCAGTTTATCCTGACAATAAATATATCAGGACAAAGAATGTGGACCACAGATTATTGAGAAGTTTTGAAAAATGCATACACTTTGAGCCAAAATATGTAAATCTAGTGGCCCACATTCTTCAACCTGATATATTTATTGTCAGGACGAACTGATAATAGAAAATTTGTATATATATATACAGTCTTTCTATTGTCAGTTCGTCTTGGCAATAAATATATTATGACGAAGAATATGGACCACAGATTATGGAAAAGTTTTGACTAATACATACACTTTGTGTCAAAGTATGTAAATCTAATGGTCTACATTCTTCGTCCTGATATATTAATTGTTAGGACAAATTGATAATAAAAAATCTATATATATATAATAGTAAATCAATTTTATTTTTAAAAAAATGAGGCAGGGCTCGGGCCCCACCTAGTCTTAAGGTGGAATTTGGATCATCCACTGATCTGATTTTTTTCCTAACCTCACATAATCTCATAACATATAAACATTGTAATGATTAGGTAGTTAAGATGTGATTAGTTTTCACAACCACTTTATCAACAACCATGCTTTAAAAAGATCAAAAAAAAAAAAAAAAAAAAAAAGATCAGACCAGTAGAGGATCCAGACCTCTCAAAATAGGTCTACCCCTGTTTAGACTTTGGAAAATTTATTTATTTATTTTGCATGTGGAGTTTCATATTAGAGAGGTGCGAATTCCATTCAATACATTTTGTCTAGTTTCGAAAAACGTTTTCAATGTTTTAATTTAGAGTTTTCAAAACTGATATCTGCATGATTTTCCAATCATAACTTTATACAGTATGTGGATATTCAAATGTATTTTGAGATATACTTGCTTACTTTCCATTTATTATATTGATGTCAAAATCAAGTTTCGTTTGAGGAATGTAAAGGAGTATCAAGTGCTTCTTGCTCAGCAGAAGTTTCAGCTAGCTTTGCAATGTTCTAGCACATCAAATTATTATGCAAATTTAATTTGTTAACTAAGAAGCTTATCGTTTATTCAACTTTTCTATCGAAATATGCTAAACATTGTGTGGTTCCTTTTGTAATTAGAAAATAAAAGAAAATGTATAGCATGACAAACTCATACACCACTTTCATGGATTTATATATATTGCTTATAAAAATTTGAAGAATATAATGGTTACAACATTCCAACTGCTCACATAAATTAATTGCTCCTTCTTTTTAAATATATTAATCATTGTTGATTTATACCTTTGATTGAACGGATTCGACAAAGACTTTGTCTAATTGGAAAGCCTTTGCAACAATCCCTGAATCAATATTAGGCATAGCATGGAGCACTGTGGTAGCAACTGGGATCGCACCTGGGTTTTGGCTGTTGAAAGCTGCAATTGCTATGGCTTGTATTTTGCCAACATTTTTCTGGTAATGGATGAGACCGATTGGGAAAACAAACATATCACCCTTGTTTAGCACCTTTTTGAAGTGACGTAATTCGGGGTTGGAGGTGACGAATCCAACTTCAAGGGTGCCTCTCAGGACGGTAATGATTTCGGTGGCACGAGGGTGTATGTGAGGAGCATTGAGGCCAAATGGTGCAAAATCAAGGCGTGCCGTTGCAACACCAAGAGTGTTAAGTCCTGGAATTTGGGCTACATTGAATTGTGTTACCTTGGACCCCATTGGGTTTGTTGTGTTACCACGTTTGTCAAACCCAGAGAAGAAGAAGTCATCCTCTTTGACTAGCTTTGAATCCTTGCAAGTTTCCCCATTTGGGTCTGCGACGCAGAAATCCTGAACAGGGACCACAGATGCCAATGCAACCGAGAACGAAAGAGCTAGGATACATGCCAAGAGCATCTTATTAGTGGCCATGTTCAATTGGTGTAAAATGGGTGATGTTTGAGTTTGTGAGATAAACATGCATGAATCCAAGCTTATTTATATAGGGGAGAGATTCAGAAATAGAATCTTGTTAAACCGGAAATAGACAATTTTATTCCAGCGAAAACTAAACGGTTATTCTTCAACTAAAATTTGGAACTAAACGGTTGTTCTTCAACTATCATTTGGAAATTCATATGATGTTTGTTTGCAAGTGGAGTTTCATTTTTAAGAGGTGTGAATTCCATACATTACATTTTGTTTAGTTCCGAAAATGGTTTTTTTTTTTTTTTTTTCAAAGTTTTTAGAATTTTCAAAACCGATCTTTGCTTAGTTTTTCAATCAAACTTTTTATTTAGTCATTCAAAATGTGTTACGAAAACACGTTGAGAAACTAGGCATCTGTGCCAATTTGTTGTTATAAATATATATAAAAAACAGTAAAATCAATTTAAAAAAAGAATTGAGGCAGCGCACGGGCCCCACTTGGTCTCAAGGTGGAATTTGGATCATTTACTAGTTTGATTTTTTTTTTTTTTTTTTTTTTTTTGCCTAACCTCACATAATCTCATGACACATAATGATTGCAATTAATGGGTAGTTAAGATGTGATTGGTTTTCACAGCCACTTTATCAACAACCAATGCTTTAAAAAAAAAAAAAAAAAAATCAGATCAATATATTATCCAAATCCCTTAAAGTGGGTATATCCCGGTTTTTCTTTGGTTGGCACATAACTTAGGGCATGTTTGGCAGCTGAGAATCGGATAGGATAGAATTATTTTTAACCCCTTTCCCATGTTTGGTGCCTACTTGGGAGGGGATAAATTTTATCCCATCAGATCCCTGAATCCCACGTTGGTGGGATAAATGAATCCCATGAAAATATATGGGATTCAAATGAATCCCATCTTCCTTCTTCAACATCCCAAGCAATCTTCGTCGCCGCTACTTCGTCGCCGCCGTTGCTTCGTCGCCGCTGCTTCCTCGCCACCGATCCTTCCTCGTCGCTGCTTCTTTCTTCTTTCTTCTTTCTTCTTTCTTCGTCTTCATCTTCCAAAATCAATTCGAGTTCCATTGATTTTTGAATTGGAACTTGAATTGATTTTCTGGGTTGATTTAGGGTTTAATAGAATGTTTGATTTTCTGGGTTGATTTTGTGATTTTGTGGGTTGAATTCGACTGTGGGTGGTGGCTGTGGGTGGTGGTGGCTATGGGTGGTTGAGCTTGGGGGTGGGTTTGTGTTTTGTTATGGTGGTGGTGGTGGTGGTTTTGTTTAATTACTGTGTAATTTTTGGTTTTGTAGTGGTGGTGGTGGGTTGTGGGTGGTGGTGGGCTATGGGTGGTGGTTGTGGGTGGTGGTCGACAGTGGGTGGTTGAGCTTGGGGGTGGGTTTGTAATTAATAAAAAATATAATTTCCCTAATTTTAATCCTATCCTGTGTTGTACCAAACACAAGATTATCTATTTTTAATCTTATCCTGTGTTGCACCAAACACAGGATAGCACTAAATTTTATCCAATCCTATCTCATCCAATCCTATCCTATCCTATCCCATCTCATCTCATGAAAATTATCCTATCCTATCCCGTGCACCAAATGTGCCCTTATAGTACAAGGGCCACATCATCAATTTTTGCTAGGTGCATACAATCAAGTGGGGTTAATAATTTAAAAAGGGATGACGTGGCACTTGTGCTATGAGTATCTTATAAGTTATGTGCCTACCAGATAAAATTTGGGGTCTACCCCCCATTTGGACTTTGGAATATCATTTTTTTATTTTTTTAATAATTATTATTATTATTATTATTATTTTTGCATGTGGAGTTTCATATTAGAGAGGTGTGAAGTCCATTCAATACATTTTGTCTAGTTTCGAAAAACGTTTTCAATGTTTTAATTTATGCTGTGTTTGGTTCACTGGAATGGAAAGGAAAGGAAATGAATGGAAACAAATCCATTCCAAATGTTTGGTTTGTGAAAATCCAATGGAATTGGGTTTCCACCAAATTGGTGGAATGGGCTTTCCATCCACAATCCAATGGAAAGGCCATTCAAATTCCTACCAACATTTTCACTTCCAAAATTAACTCTCTGCTCGTCATCTCTCTCGTCTCATAACCATGGCCTCTCTCATCGTCACCTCTCTTCTCTCTTCTAATTCTCTTCTCCATCTCCTCCGCCTCCCGCCACTCCAAAAATATTGCTACCCACCCTCCTCCGCCGTCTCTGCCCTCCTTCTTGGCCACTGTCACTCAAGTCCGCACGCTACCTTGACAACTGCCAAACTTCACTCTCCAAACGCATCCTTGAGAATCCGACTCCGACTCAAAAGCGAGAAAGAACACACAGATAGATAGAGAGAGAGAATCTGAGAGTGATTATTTGCTTCAATTTATTATTCCCAATTAGCGTTCGATTTTTCAATCCAAAGTCCTCTCCCATTCGAAGGCTTTTCTCTTCTATACATAATTTGTTTGCTTGGTTTTTTTTCTACAAAGTGCTCTTCTTTTTGTGCTTCTTCAATCTGTTTGATCTCAACTCCAGATCGCGTTTTGATCGGTTTAAGAAGCATCGAGAGCTTTTTGTGGGTTTTCGAATTGGAAATTATATTTGTTTTTTCTTACGAAGATTACTAATTTGATTGAGGAAATTTTCGGTATTGTTGATCCATTAACATTTGTGTATATATTTATTGATTTTTGGAGATTTAATTGAAATGGTTTTGGTGCGTTTTTCGTTTGTTGTGAGGCTATGGAAGAGAATTTGTGCAGAGAACCACATAACTCAATCTCGATTACAGACGACTCCTCCTAGAACAATCTATTTAAAAATTTCTTATAAAATTTATAAAATTTTTGTAATTGAAAATATAAATTTTATTATTAATCAATATATATAATTATTATATATACTTTCATATTTTATTATTATTATCTATAATATATCATATTATTATAACTGTTATGTAATTAGGGGCATTTTGGTCCATATACAATTAATTTCATTCCATTTAGTTGTTTACCAAACAAAATAATACTGATTCAGATGCTATTTCTAAAGTCACAACCAAACAAAGAAATCAGCTTTTCATTCTATTCTCATTCCTATTCTCATTACCATTCCAATTACCATTTCGTCATTTAACCAAACGTGACCTTTTTCAAAACTGACATCTGTATGATTTTTCAATCATAACTTTATACAGTAGGTAGACATTCAAATGTATTTTGAGATATACTTGCTTGCTTTCCATTTATTATATTGATGTCAAAATCAAGTTTCGTTTGAGGAATGTAAAGGAGTATCAAATGCTTCTTGCTCAGTAGAAGTTTCAGCTAGCTTAGCAATTAATGTTCTAACTCATCAAATTTATTATGCATATTTAATTTGTTAACCGAGAAGCTTATCGTTTATTCAACTTGCCTATCGAAATATGCTAGACATTGTATGGTTCCTTTTGTAATTAGAAAATAAAAGAAAATTTATAGCATGACAAACTCATACACCACTTTCATGGATTTATATATATAGCTTATAAAAATTTGAAGAATATAATGGTTACAACATTCCAACTGCATGCTTACATAAATTAATTGCTCCTTCTTCTTTTTAAATATAGTGATCGTTGTTGATTTATACCTTTGATTGAATGGATTCGACAAAGACTTTGTCTAATTGGAAAGCCTTTGCAACAATGCCTGAATCAATATTAGGCATAGCATGGAACACTGTGTTAGCAACTGGGATCGCACCTGGGTTTTGGCTGTTGAAAGCTGCAATTGCTATGGCATGTCCTTTGCCAACATTTTTCTGGTAATGGATGAGACCGATTGGGAAAACAAACATATCACCCTTGTTTAGCACCTTTTTGAAGTGACGTAATTCGGGGTAGGAGGTGACGAATCCAACTTCAAGGGTGCCTCTCAGGACGGTAATGATTTCGGAGGCACGAGGGTGTATGTGAGGAGCATTGAGGCCACATGGTGCAAAATCAAGGCGTGCCGTTGCAGCACCAAGATTGTTAAGTCCTGGAATTTGGGCTACATTGAATAGTGTTACCTTGGACCCCATTGGGTTTGATGTGTTACCACGTTTGTCAAATCCAGAGAAGAAGAAGTCATCCTCTTTGACTAGCTTTGGATCCTTGCAAGCCACCCCATTTGGGTCTGCAACGCAGAAATCCTGAACAGGGACCACAGATGCCAATGCAACCGAGAACGAAAGAGCTAGGATACATGCCAAGAGCATCTTATTAGTGGCCATGTTCAATTGGTGTAAACTGGGAAAATAATTATGTTTGAGTTTGTGAGAGAAACATGCATGAATCCAAGCTTATTTATACAGGGGAGAGATTCTGAAATAGAATCTTGTTAAACCGGAAATAGACAGTTTTAAGCCAACGAAAACTAAACGGTTATTCTTCAACTATAATTTGGAACTTAACGGTTTGGTAGGCAATCTAAGTTTAGATTTTTGTTGAGGAAGGAACTTCAAATTTTGAGCAACTTTGACCTTTCCAGAAAGAGAGGAGGGAATTATCAATTTTGTCCACATAAGTTCTAAGAAATTTGCTTTTAACCATATCTATAACTTTTATTGTTACAACTGTAACAAATTCTTTTGACCCTATAGAAAATAGAATTACCGAAATACCCTCAAACATAATTTACATCTTCCTCCTACCTCTTCCTCTCCCTTTTCTCCCTCTCTTCTCTCTCTTAAGATCTCTCTCTTATCATTCTAATTTCTCAGCCATCACTAACCAAGTTTGTATGAAACAAAACATTAAGTTGCTATACACAGGAAGAAAAACAAATAATAAAATAACTTCATTTTGTAGCATTGTTGGAGGTTCTAGAGTTTCAATTTGAAAATCATAACAACATTGTTCCAAATGTGTAAGTAAAATTTTTTATGAATTTCTCCCGAAGTTTATTAGTATAAACGATTTTTATAAAACTAAAATGGTTATTTATGAATTCTCGTGAAATCATTTTTTCTATATGATGAGTGCCATAATTTCCCTATTTTTTATTTAATTTTTTTATTTTTATATCAATCATGCCTTAAATAACCTTCACGTCCTTGTTTTTTTAGTTCTTTTTATGTTTATTTTTCATTTTGCAGGTCAAAATCAGAACAGGTGATGAATTGAGCATAAATGATGCATTCCAAAGCTGTTCTTTACTATTCCTGAAATGCATGATCACTAAGGGAACCAAGATGATGGACTTGATGGTCATAAAGATCCATTCTTTGTGGAGAATTGAAGGTTCTCGGCAGTCCTTGGAAATCAGAGATCTCCTTCGATGGAGATCCATATTATATTGGATTAATTTCATATGGATGGTGGAGATTTTCTTTTTTTCTGATTTTTTTTTTTAACAACATTAAAAATTTTTAATTAATCTGTTTTTTTTTATATATATTAATTTTTAAATGCTTGAAATTATGAATGACGAAAATAACCTTATTTTGGATGGTTAACTGTCAAGTTTGACTAACGGAAGAGGAGGTAAGATTAACGATAAAGTAGTTTTCGCGTGTAAAAAACAAACCTCAGAGGAGTTTGGTGTAATTAACTCATTAATTAATGTACACTTACATGTTATTAAAATTAAAGGGATACTTAACCAAATTGGAATGCAAAGTAAGACACGAGAAATTAACATAAAAGATAATAAAATGACCAACACACAGTTATACTGAATCATTCATATTTGCTTGGTGGTAAGGGCATTCATTGAGCCAGTCAGCCAGGGAATGTTTTCAGGTTCAAGTTGTTGCCTTGTCTAGAACTTGGCCTGCAGTTGATGAATGACATTCTCATCCACTTGGAAACTCTTGGCTAGAAGATCACTTGAGATACTCGGTTTTGAACCAAACACCGCATTTCCAACTGTAACCACTCCCCGATTTTGGCTATTAAAAGCTGTAAGGGCAACTGCATGACCATTTCCAATATTTCTTTGGAAGTGAACAAGTCCCTTTGGTATCACAAACACATCTCCCTTCTTAAGTACTTTGGATATCAGACGGTTTTCTGGGTTTGAAGTGACAAATCCTGTTTCAATGGTTCCTTGTAATACAGTTATGATCTCGCTAGCCCTCGGATGATAATGTGGAGCAATAACACCCCATGAGTCTAAGTCTACACGGCCCATGCTGATGCCAAGAGTGTTGAGTCCTGGTACTTGTATTACTGATATACTGTCTGACCCAGAACCACAAGAGTCTGATATGTTACGTTCTAAGTGAAGACCGCTCGTGTAAAAGTCCTCCGCTATAACCAGCTTCGGATCCTTACAAACATAACCATTTACCAGCACTGCCATTAAAGTTACAAATGTTAGTAACATTAGACTCAAAAGCTTACCCAATAGAAAAAAGGGTCTAATAATATTATTTATGTACCCTGTATAAGCATCTTTCAAACATACTCTATCTCTATCTCTAAAATAAAGTTTTAAAAGGACATATATATTCTCCCCAAATTTCATCTCTAGATTTCTTTCATTCCCGGCCACCACACTCTCTAAGAGATATCTCTATTCCTATATTCAAATAACTTATATTTTCATTATTAATTTTTACTTTCTTCAATAAATTATTGCTTAGCAACTTCTTTTGTAAAAATATAACGTTTTTGTTAGTGCATGAATATGTTATAATTTTTTACTCGACTTTTATCACTTAAATTTAGACTAATTTACTCACATTCATGCACTAACAAAAAATATATATATATATATATATATATATTCTCTCATATGTTTATCTAAATTTTTTCATATATTCTCTCATATGTTTATCTAAATTTTTTCATCAAACAATTTTCTACCTAACTTTTACGGTCCAACAATTTTCAACTAATATAAAGTATGGTAAGAATAAGTAAGTATTGATAAATAAAAAATTATTAAATAAAAATAATATTATTAAATATTTAATATTAGTCTCATTTTAAAGAGCTGGATGAGACACTTCTAATTAATGATATAACTTTTATTATAATAAAATTTATAAACTAATTACAACTTTTTATATATTAATTGAATTTAATTAAAAAGGTAAAAAGGATATAAATATCAAATATTTGTTTATAACTATAAATATGATAATGACTCTCAAGCAGGGACGTAACCAGGATTTAAGATTAGGGTATGCTAGAATTTTTTTTTTTTACTAAACATTGACATCGCCTAGCTAGTTAGGAAGACATAGTGAGACGTCTCCGTAAAATGTATATTTTAAATAAAAACTTTACAAAATTTTATTTTATTTATAAAAAATCAAATTAAATTATAAGAGGGACGTGAAACACAAATGGGAACACTAATTTAATTATACAATATTCTTATATTAGTTTGATTCATTCTAAATATACTAATACAATATTATGAGAAATTTAATGAAATTCATTTAACAATATTGTTACTTTATAAATTTAAAATTGGGTTAAATAATAATTGGATTACTCCTAAAATTTCATTATCTATATTTAACAATAACCCTAAAATTTCAAAACAAAATAAAATATATAAAATATATTTTTTTAAAGTAACAAAATAAAATATATAAGGAAGAAAAAATAATTATTTAATTTATTTATTTATTTTTATTTTTTACTAATCTAGTTTTTTAAGGGGGCCACCCTCCACATAGGTTCGTCCCTGCTCCTAAGTCAGCGGCTCGAATCCTACTGATGGCAAAAACTTCAACAACAACAACAACAACAAAAAAAAAACAAAAAAAACAAAAAAAAACAAAAAAAAAAAAAAAAAAACTTTGAAAATGATGGTAAAAATGTAATATAAAATGTTAAAAGTAAGTTTAGAGTTTCATATTTGATATTCTAAATTTAGAGTAAGAAACTTTAAAAAAAATTCTTGGAAACAGGATTTTAAAGTACAGTGTGAGCATGTAATACTTTATTTTAGAGTTCGTACCCTATTTTCTAGACCAATGAGCTTAGCACGTGAACCAGTCCCAAACAAAGATGCAAATTGCAGAATAAATACATAAACAATTACATGTTTATTTGGTTTGATGGTTACTCACAGTAAATAAATTCAATAACATATTTTTACAAGATTGAAGAACAAGGAATTCATACGTACGTAGTACCTGGTGCTTTGAGGTCTGCCACACAGAAATCTTGAAGAGGACTAGGATCATCAGAAGCAAATGCCCCAGAACAAGTCAAAAAAATGAGTCCTAGTAGGAAAATTTTTACCGCCGTTAAGTATTCCATGAATACAATTTATTTTTTATGAATCAACATGAATACAATGGTTTCTTTTATAGTAATGACTAATGAGGATATTTACAAAAGCTGCCGTTCAATGCCTAGCTAGTTAAATATTTTTATATGAATATGATCTCTTATTGATAGGGATGGGCGTTTCCCCATGGGCTCCCACTGGGTTTTGGGGGTAAATTTTGCCCCCAAATGGATTATGGGGGTGGGGGTGGGGGTGGGGGTGGGAGCAAACTTTGCCCTCAAACATATTTTGGGGGAGGTGGTGGGGGTACCTTCCCCCAAACTCAAAACTCCATTGGGCCCCCAAAATAATATATATATATATATATGTATTATTTTTATTTATATATAAAAATTTTAACAATTAAAAAAAATTATAAATTATAATATTAAATTATTAAAATTAACATGACTATTTTGTATTGTATTTTGGATTTTATATTTTATTTTTATTATGTTTTTATTAATTTTCGGATTGAAAATTTAAAATTTAGAATTGAAAAGGAAATGAAATGGGGGAAATGGGTTTTGGGGGTGGGGGTGGGGGAACCTCTCCCCAAAATGTCACCCCCACTGGGGTCCCCTAAAATGGATTTTGGGGGAGGAGGTGGTGGGGGGAGGTTTGAGGAATGGGGGTGGGGGTGGGGGTACCCTCCCCCACCTCATTGGGCCCCACACTCATCCCTACTTATTGATTACTTTATCATCTCATTATAAAATTGTTGAAACAATTATAATGTTAAGGGATAATATCGTTTTAGTCCATATGGTTTACCATATTATCATTTTAGTCCCCGTCGTTCTAGTATTAGTCTGTTAAGTCCTTTCGTTACGTTATCCGTTAAAAACAAACCATCTGACATGTTCAGAAGCCAAAATGACTTTTATGCCCCTTAAAATATCTTAGGGGCTTGCAAGGACAATTTTACCCTTCAATGGCCGAAATGACCATACTAATTTAAATGATAATAAATATTTACATATTTAAAAATAGCACCATCAAATTAAAAAAAAAAAAAACACACCATCAATATTTACATTGATGAAGCTTCTTCTTCTTCTTCATCAGACCCAGTTCATCCAAACCTCAACCAAATCAAAAATCAACACCAAACCTCAAAAATCCATACTCGGTTCATCATCATCATAACCCCATACCAGAAAAATAAAAATTAAAAATTAAAAAAAAATTGAAAAAGGATTTTGGATCTCCACCAAAATCGAAGAACAAACCCTCACAGACCTCTCTTGGATCTTTTCCAAGACCGCCACCCCCAAACCCTAATCACCATCCCAGCCACCCTAATCACCATCTCAATCCAACAATCTTCATCATCAACATCAACTTGACCACAAACCCAGAAACCTTCAAATCGCCAACTGAAACCAGACCAACAATCTTCATCATCATCAATCTGAAACTTGGCTAACTAAAATTCGATCAACCATTCATCATCATCAACACCACTGAACCCAGAAATTCCACCACCATAAACACCAGATTCAACATTTTTTTTCTATACCAAATTGAAACTTGATCTTGGGGGTTTTGTGTGAGAGAGATAGTGGTTTGGTGTGAGAAAGATGTTTGTTTGGTGTTTGTTTGTGAATCAGGTGTGGTGTCAGTTTGGAGGTGGTGGTGTGGATGTGGTGGAGGTGTGGGTTTAGAGGAGGTGGTGATGGCAACGATGGATTTGGTTGCCGATTTGGAGGCAGTGGTGTGGGTTTGGTTACGGCAGCGGTGTGGGTGTGGAGGTGGCGGTGGTGTTGCCAATGATAAGATTTTTGTTCAAGTTATTTTGAGTGAGAGAGAGATCGATGGTGAGAGAGAGAGAGAGAGAGAGAGAGAGAGAGAGAGAGAGAGAGAGAGATTGGTAGTGAGAGAAAGAGATTCGGTGTGAATTTTGGATAGGGAGTGTGTGGATGATGAGATGGTGGCTAGGGTTTGGTGAAGAAAATGATGAGATGGGTGCTTGGTGAAGAAGATGAAGAAGAAGAAGATGATAAGTGGATGGGGTTTTGTTTTGTTTTTAATTAATTTAATAAATATGATAAGTGGATGATAAGTGGATCGGTAGGGTTTGATATTAATTCGTTTAATTATAATAATAATTATTATTTTAATTGTTTTTAAAGTTTATTTTTGAAAAAAAAAATTAATTTATGGATTGGATTTTTTAATTTATATTTTGATTATAATTATTATTTTAATTGTTTTTTATTTAATTTAATAATGAATTATAAATTTAATTAGTTATAGTTTTGCCCTTTCTATACAATATTCTGGAAAGGGTAGGGATGGTTTTACCATTTTACCCTCGCTCTATTAATGTCAGTTTCAAAATTCCCGACGGAATTGGACAGCAGGGATTAGAAGAGGAATTAATTGAAAACGTTTGGACTAAAGTGGTCAAAACTGGAACGACGGGGACTAAAATGGATAATATAGTAAATCATAGGGACTAAAACGATATTATCCTTAATAGTAATCGATTTTGGTAATACGTCAAGGAGATCTAGACATTTTCTGTCAAAACACTTTCAACTCGATCGATGTAAGCAACACAAATCTTATAATGCTATCCAAGCCAGCTCGCTTTCAAAGTATATAATAAGTTGAAGAAGCCAAAGCTATTTAATTTGGAAGATATATTCTCCATTTAGGGACAAATTTTCAGTTCTCTGATATTGTAAAAGAAGATGCTTCATTATTTCATTTTTATCGTACGTATATTCTATGCGTTAATAACTATAAACTCCTAGAGAGTCCCCTTCTTCTTCGTTAATTACAGAGAAATGTGTGATGCCAAAAATTAAGTGGGATTTTACATCCACTACCACTAGAGATGTTGATCAGACACGTGGTCGTCAAGAATTATGAGTGCAATATTTTATTCCAGATTTATGTTGTTGATTTTCAAGGATATAAAAGATACGAATTTTGGACAGTTTGCCTTTCCTTAGAAATTCAAACGGAAGTAAAATTGAAGATGTATCACTGGTTAGAGAACAATCACAAACGCACAACTCCCTGTGTGATTCCTCATTTCCTTGTCATCTTTAAAAGAAATTACTGTAGAAGAAGAAAAAAAAAATTGAGAAATTCTCTTTCTCTTCTTTAAGTGTTAAAACTAATGATATTGAAAAATAAATGTTTTAGGGTTTTGAAATGCCCAAAAAAAAAAAAAAAAAAAAACTAAAAAAAAAGGTATCCAGGGGAGATGAAGAAGATGAAGATTGAGCTCCTGATTGCATAGATAGTCAATTATGCAGGCTATATTAGGAACTACGGTTGAGTTTTTTGTGTTAACTTTTTTTTTTTTAATTGCCGGACTTGATATTTTTCTTCAAAGAGATGTTGGATCATAAGAAGTTTTGATTGCTTTTTGACTTTCATCATAATAATAATAATTGTAGTTTGTTTTTTGTCCTCTTTAGTAATTTACTTAGGATAAAATTATCATATTATTAAAAAAAAATTAAAATGGAGTGTAAAAAAATATTTAATGATTGTCAATAGCATCTCTCTAAAATGAAAATCAATTGCAAAATTGTCATGTATTTCTTTTTTCCAAAATGCCCTCACTCATCAATACATCATATTTATTAACCTTAATTAATACTTTTACCAACCAATTTATCTAACGAGTTAAAACTCATCATCTAACCATTATCTTCCTCTACAACACTTTCTTTCCCACAATTTTTTTTTTTTTTCTATTTTAGGTTTTAAGAACTTGGATAAGATTATTTAAAGTGATTCGAAGGTAAGTATTCCTTTTTAAATTTTTCTTTCAACCTCATAATTCTTATTTTCATGGAAATCACATATATGATTGTAATTTTTTTTTAACTGCAATGAAGGTTGACCTGAAGCCATGAAAAATGAGCTTCGGGACATATTGAGTCACCCTTGACCTGATATCAAGTCACCCCATCCCAAGGCTTAATAAGCTTCGAGAACTAAAGCCATAAAAAATGGCATTGGGTCGGGGTGACTTGATATGTCCCGAAGCTCATTTTTCATGGCTTCAGGTCAACCTTCATTGCAATTAAAAAAAAAATTACAATCATATATGTGATTTTCATGAAAATAAGAATTATAAGGTTGAAAGATAAATTTAAAATATAATACTTACCTTTAAACCACTTTAAATAATCTCCCCAAGTTTTTAATGGGTTCAAAAAAATTTTGGCACTATATGAGGCGCCTTTTGTAAGACTGTCAGTGGTTTAGTAATTTAAGTTTAATAGGCACCAATTTGGGTGACTAGACAAAAATACCTTTTTTTGTCGCTTTGTTTCGTTTTCAAACGTCGAGAGAAAAACCATTGAGAGAGAAAACCAGCCGGCGCTCAGACCTAAAGGCGACCAAAATCCAACGGAAAATTGACCGGCGATAAAGCTACGGTGATGGCATCTGACAGAGTTCAGCGGCGAAGTAGTTCTACAGCGGTTAGTTTTCTTCCTCGATCCTTTGTGATCTTTCAAATTGGTTGTGTTTGATGTTGTTTGCCATTTTGATGATATAGATTAGGTTTTATTTGATTTGTTTTTGTTGATTATGTTTGTTTGAAAAGGCTCGGGTAGGTTAGGTTAGGTTAGGGTTTAGGTTTCTGAAAAATTAAGTTTTGAAGACGATGAAAATCTGGGTTTCCGAGCCTTTTTATAAAATTTTCAAGCCTTTTATAACTATCCCCGAGCCTTTTAAAAATGATACCAGAGCCTTTTATAACTATCCCGAGCTTTTTAAAATGTTACCTGAGCCTTTATAACAGTCCCCAAAGTTTTTCAAATATCCGAACCTTTTTACACTAGATCTGAGCCTTTTCGTGAGTTTTCGAGCCTTTTAATTATTTATGAATATGTTAGTTGAATTTTGATTCTCTAAGCCTTTTAATACACTACCCGAGCCTTTTAATACACTACTCGAGCATTTTAAAACGTTATCCGAGACTTTTAATACGTTACCCGAGCCTTTTGATACACTACCCGAACCTTTTGATACACTACCCGAGCCTTTTGATAAATTACCCGAGACTTTTAATGAAGTGTTTGAGCCTTTTGGAATACACAACCCGAGCCTTTTAATGAAGTGTTACATATTCCGAGCCTTTTGATATTGTACCCGAGCCTTTTCATACACTGCCCAAGCCTTTTAATGAATTTTTCAAGCCTTTTCAAATGCTACCCGAGACTTTCATACATTGTCCGAGCCTTTTTATTCGAGCCTTTTAATAAACTTATATGTTTGTTTTCTGTGTTTTCTGTGAATATGCAGACGAAGAAACAGCTAAAGGATTTGTTTAAAACTCCACTGGGAGCATGGTACAAGGGAAAACTTACAAGGCATGAACATTTCGATGACCTTAAAGATAACGACAACGCCCTTGACAGTGTACCTGACGATCTGAAGATCGAAGGCCACGTCAGTATACCGAGTCGTGTTTTGGTCATTTCCTTCAGATGCATCGTGAGATTCATTTTTCTGCTAGGATTGTCCATCGGCTGCTTTTGCGTAAGTTACATCACGATGGCCAGGAAGATGAGATGAGATTTTTGATGCAAGCAAGAGGTCTGGTTCTCAAAGATTGAGTTCTGCCTAATCACCGGATTGAAGTTCGGAGTGATTCCCGACACGGCGAGCTATCCTATGGTAGAGAATGGCATACACAAGCGGTACTTTCAAGGTTAAGACATCGAGTTTGAAGAGCGGAGAGCAGTGGTGCGGAGTGGTGTTTTTGTCCAGCAGTACGATGCGGTGAAGTTGTGCTTATTGTTTATGCTTAATTGGATACTAATGGGGGTGGATGAGAGAGATAAAGTCCCATTATGGCAGTTTCGCCTGGTTGAGGACTTGAACGCTTTTGATGCGTTCCCATGGGACGCACACGTGTATAGGCAGTCCATACATAGTTTCAAGCATGCGTTGGATGGTCGACGGGAGCGGTTCGAACAACGACAGCAAGAAAATGGCGTTGATGTACACATCGTCGAGACGTACAACTTATACGGTGTATCACACGCACTGTTGGTGAGAATTTAAAATTTGAAGCTGTACTTTAATTAATTGTAATTTATTTTATATGATTGATGTTGTTACTTATTATCGTACTTATCTATTATGCAGATATTTGCTTTTGAGGTTATCCCCGAACTTCGCAATAAAAAATGTGGGACCCGCAAGGGGAACGATCTACCCCCCCCCCCCCCCCCCCCCCCCCCCTCACGTATTCTGAAATGAGAGTTGAATAAGCAATCAATTGGGGAAAAGCTGGATACCATTTTCATCAAAAGGGTAAGTATTATTGTTGTTAATATTTATAATCATTAGTATGTACACAATTACACTAATGTAACTCTGATTTCAGATGTTTGCGCGGATTGAATTGGTGTCGACGGTTGCTGAAAGGGCTCAACAATACTACGAAGGTATAGACCTGGGAGGTAGTCTATATGAAGTCGATGCCGCAGATATTCCTAGTCACCTTCTAGATCCCAAACAACATAGGGCCACCGGCCCCAGTGAGGAAGAGGGTCGGTATTCCGGACCTAGTGATATGGATGTTTCAGACCAGTAGGGTCGCAGTGGGAGACCCTTGAGGAGGTGTAGGCGTATACAATTCACTTTGCCCAGACAGCCTCGACCTGAAGCTGATTCAGTAGGTGACGTAGGAGGGCATTCTCAGGTACGTAAAAATAACAGAACCGCATTATTTAATTTCAATAGAGTGCTCGTTTTAGTACTGATAGAGTTCGAATCATTTCAGGACCGTGGGTATATTGAACTGATGGATGCGTTCCAACAGTTACGGGACGAAGTGCGCAAGACTGATGAGAAACGAGATTGACAACATCAGGAGTTGCTGGATTTGATTCGGGATCTTCAGGGTTTGACGCCATAGCCCCGTAGTTTAGGTCTATCATTCGATGACCCACCGTTCGATGACTGAGACTGAGACCGAGACTTCAGTCCTAGAGATGAGTCTAGTAGTCATCAGGACAGGGTAGACCCAGAGAGCGGGCGTGATCAGCAGCGGCCTGGTGTGACACCACCTAAAGAGGTTACTGGTGGTATCGATGTCACAGGGATAGCACCTATGGAGATAGATGAGGTATCTCAGGTTTTACCAGACCAGTTTGCCTCCTTACAGCAGACACCTCCGGTCGATCCTAGTCTAGCGCACCTCTCCATTCAGTCTACGGGGACAAAGTTCCACATTCACGGACCACCCCTAGGTCTACCCCAGCGGGGCTCACACCTACAGTAGATCTACTGGGTACCTCCTTCTAGCACACCTATGCAGTTGATCCATAGGGACCCAATTCCTCTATACAGAGCACCCCTGTAGGGGATCCATTAGGACATAGTTCCTCCTCACAGTGCACCCATTCGGATCGGAGTCCCCCACCCCTTGGGCATCAGGGCCAAGTTCGCAAGCCAGATTGGCAAAGTGGACCCCATACACTGACCCATGTCGGCCGAAAAGACCAAGGATGATGCTACCGCCAACACATGTATAGGCGCCCCACGCATTGGTAGATGGTGAACACCTTGCGACGTACCAAGCCTACAAGAGGAATTCGACGGGGGAATTGTAAGTATAATCGTAGATATTACAATCTTTTTATTGTATTTTGAAATACCTGGGTAAAATGACTTGGTTATTTAACTTTTTCACCGTATTATGCATATGTGATGTGGATCTACACGAACCAGTTGTTGCCCTTTGGTTCCACCGGTTTCAAACCAACTTCATGGAGTTGGAGGATACAGTATGTACCTTATCGTAACTGTCTATATATGTTGTTTCAGAAATGGTCAAATCCTAACAATACAAAATGTGCATATTTTCATCACATAGACGCGTACTTGTATATTCTATGGAAGCGTCAGCGAACATACTCCGGTGTCTACGGTGCGACTATCAACATACTAGATTCACAGTTCTATGTAAGTGTTTAAATAATACGGTTTAAAATTGGCTTATGCATTGACTTGTTGTTAATATTTACATAACGTTTTTGTACAGTCATTCCTACTTGCACGATGGGAGAGAATGATAGGAACTGGGGCCAGCACACCCCGTAAACGTTGGTCTATTGTGAGGCAAGAGTGGTCTGAAGATGACCTTACGGTCGTACGTGGATTGCTCTCGGCAGGAAACCTACCATGGCACAATGTTGACGCCGTAAGTGTTTATTTTACATGGTTTCAATTTGTATAATAAATAAAATTGACAATGATAACACATTGTTCAAAAACGTACAGGTTATGATTCCCTGCAACCTTGGGCATACGCATTGGGCCCTGGCCAGCGTCGACTTCACAACAGGGCATATCTATTTGTTCGATCCGTTCAGACAGGAGGTTCCATTTCGTCACAGGAAAATGCAGCTCACTTGCTTAAGGTATTTTTTACCCTCGATGCTGTATGCGGTAGACTTTCACGGTCACAGACGGAGGGGTGATATCACGTACCGGGAAAAGAATAGGTCATTCACTTTTTATTATGTGTCCAGAGACCGTGTGCCCCAACAGGATACAGGGTATGACTGTCTCAAACACTTAATCCCTTCCAATTGGTTTTAATAACATTCCTTTTTAGCGTATTTCATGTGGTGAATTGCAGGGGTAACTGTGGTGCCCATACTTTGAGGTTGAGAGAGTACCTCGCGGTGAACAGCATAACGTTCGACTTGAAGGAAAACGATATGGCCACCATCCGAGAGAAAATGGTTGTGGAGATTTTTGTAATTCGAAGGAGTGGGTTCCCAGATAGTTTATGTATATAACATTTGATTTAGTTTATGTACATAATATTTGAGTAATGAAATGATTATTTTTTACTATTTTAAGTGTTTTTAATTAAAAGTTGAACACACAGTTCATACATTCAAATCCATAAACAATACAACGAATTCTAAAAACTATAACAAAGGATCTAGGATGACATTAAACAAAGAAGCAAAATTAAACAAAAACCATAACACAACTGTATCGAGCATGGTTCCTAAAGTCTGAACGATGTTGGAAGACATTAGCAATCAAAAGCTTTTCTGATCACCATCCTCAACGGGCTCCATTCATTCAACGGTACAGTCCTTCTCAGGGCATGTTTGTTTGTTGTGTCCAATCTGATGATAGATGCTGCACCTGCGACGGTATTCCTCGGGGACAATTGTACTGGGACCTTCATTAACCATAAGCGAGTTGGAACACCTCTTGCTATTATGTCTTGGTTATCCACATCTTCTACACGATTGTGTGGTTGTCCTCTTCGAAGATGAGGCATGTCGACCCTCCATCGGGCGACTTGATTGTCTTTTCGACTTTGAATTTAAAACCACCAACGCTACTATGTCAGATGGCACTACCCATGAAGAAGGATGGCCAACAGGCATAATCGGAACCGAGTATGCATCAATAAGTGTTTCCCTCTTGTAGTAGTCCAAACATAGAGATGTGAAATCCAAGTTTCGCACCCTGCAACAATGAAAACAGTGATTTACGTTTGGGTTATATAAATGGTATGACTGTAACTTGTCATGTACCTTGCCGCTGCAAGTGCATGTGGGCATGGAAAAAAGTCCATTTGGAATTTATTGCATGTGCAAGTCTTCCGAGCTAAGTTAACTGTCCACTGTTCCCCTTTGTGTTTGACGGAGAATATGTTTCAGTCAACTAGATTTACGGTTATATAACTGCACTTCTCGACACGTTTCAGGATCACAAGATGTGCAGCGTCGGTCAATCGATGACGCATGGACTGTGCAGCTGCATAACGATCGTGAAACCACTTTTATAGTATATTCTTAAAGAACTCTAGCAGTGTCATCAGTGGCAGTTGCCATGCGAATTTTAGGCATGAGTTTATACACTCTGCAACATTTGTGGTCATCAGCCTGTACCTTGTTTGGGGACAGTGTATGCGGGACCACTTGTGTGGACCGGCAGTAATGACATAATTGAATGCACCATTATGTAGCTTACGTAACTCCTCCATGTGGCGATTATACTTGATTTCACTATACAACCTAGCTACTGCATCCATTATGTCGGCAACATCCTTTCTATGGAATCGCTTCTTCATATTTTCACCAAAATGCCAAAAACATATGGTATAGGTTGCATAAGGGAACACTTTAGAAATCTCTGCTTCAATGCTTGCATGACGATCAGAAATGAAAACCAGATCATCTATATGACCATGGGCACCCCTCAAGCATTCTAAAAACCAATCCTAGGAAAGGTTGTTTTCTGAATCACTGTACCCAAAGGCAATTGGATACACCTGTTCGTTTCCATCTTGTGCAGTTGCAACAAACATTGTACCCCCGAATCTTCCCTTCAAATGGGTACCATCAACTGTAATCACAAGACCCATACACCTCCGGAAACCTCTAATTGAGGACCCTAATGACATGAAAAAGTAGAGGAATTTACCATCGTCTGTGCACTGTAAGTTAGTGATTGTGCCAGGATTTTGCTATTCCAAAACGTATGCAAAAGATGGCAGCAGTTGGAAAGTTTCTTCATGCGTTCCATAGGTCAATGACAATGCATATTGCAGGGCATCATGTGCCTTACTGTACATGATTTGGATGCCATATATTGTTTTCATAACGGCGATTAATGTTAGGACTATGCTCAATAGCAAGAGTGTAATATTGTAATTAACAATTTTTTTCATATTAATAAAGTGATTTCTGGTTTAAACAAATCTTATAGCATTTATAGTTTAATATTATAATTGTCAAAGTAAATAATCATAAGGTCTAAAGACAATGAGAAAAGAAGAATTGTTCGTACATCTGGATATGTATGTGGTAGACACAATTCTTTAGTTAGTCTTGAATATTGTTTACAACTTAAGTTAAAGGTTGGGCACCTTTATCTTGTTAAAGTTGTAGAATTCTTTTGCTAGCATTTGAGTGGGATCAAATGAGATATGATGAGTCTAAAATCATCGGAGTGTCTTCGAGCAAAAGAATCTAGTGCACTGGGTGCATTGAACTGGATCACAATGAAATACTTTATCTATAACCGTCAGTAGATAAAAGTCTTTTCATTATCAGGACAATCGGAGAGTCTATCTTAATCCTGAGATAAATGATGGACTTATGGTTGCAAGTGATATCATTTGAGTTATCAATAAGTACGATTATATCGCATAGTTTATCCTCGATAGTTTGGTGATATTCATTTGTTAATTGATAGAGGACTTCATTTATAGATATGGACATCGTGGCTCCATTTATTAAATGAGAGTATAATATCATCATATGGATGTTTTGAGGTAATTGGATATTAAATCTCAACGTTGAGTTTTCGATAGTGTCTATTGAAAACATGGCTTCTGGACAAGTCAAAATATCCAAGTTCAAAACGTGGTTATATGAGTAAATATGGTAACTTGGAGAGTTATAGGCGGTCTATGAACTCTTGGCGATTACTGATATTAATCACGAGGATACACTATCTCCAACATGATTGTCTAGGGTATGAATGAGGAACATCTTCCTTTTCTGTCTTTATTTAAGAGTTCAATTTTAGCTCTTTAGTGGAATGAGTTAAAATTAATGGATCGGACCTAAGTGAATCATTTGTTGATTGTGATTAGATTATGTCTATTGAAACTTAAATTTAGATAGCCCGCCAAGATCCCCAATCCACACGGACTTGTATGGATCACTTGATATATTCTACCGGACCAATTTATGGGTCCATTTAGAATTGCATTTAATATATTAAGAATATAATTTGCACATTATTTATTTAATGGACTGCTCAATTATATTAATATATTAATGAAAGGCATGTAGGCTTGTTTCTTTTAGTAAGAATGGGTCTGGTTCACATGTGGGCTTTTTATTTAAAGTCCAATGGATTAAATGAAATAAGAAAATAATATATGGCCCATTTTATTAGAGTGGGGCGGCAAGGTCATATTTAACCTAATATATTATTTTGTTTCATTGTTTTAATTAAATAAGAATTAATTAATTTATTAATTAATTGTTTAATTAAGAATCAAATCTTTTTCTGATTAGGAAATATGTTTCCTAGTAGTATACTACTATTAGTATTATACTAAATATAAAAGACTTTATTTGTTTAGTCAAATTAGGAAGTCTTTTATATAGTCACAAATACACTAAAGAGTTGGATTAGGGTTTGTACATAAGATATATACATGAATATGGGATATATATATATATATATGTTTTATATATGCATAATGTCAGGGGCGAAGCCAGGATGTTATGGTTGGGTGGGCTACTCATTAAAAAAATAAGCGAACTTTGACGATACGAGAAAATTACATTAATTGTAAATTAAATATACACTTAGATAAGAGAAGACATAATGAACCTTACTCATCAAAATTCATATTCTAAACAAAATACATAAACTTTTTAAAAGACACTAAATAAGAAACAAACATACAATTCAAATACAATCATAGACTATCTCAATTTTATCTTACGAGGTTTCATAGCATCGAACTCATATATTATGGAATCTAAGTCAATGTTATCCGTAATCTCTTTTTCCATGTGGACAACCATTCAATTCGTAAGAAATTTTGAGAGAGGTGAAACTTTGCCTGTTTGGAGTGTTTATATTTAGCTTTCAGAATTTGTATTTTGTTTGTGTCTGATACTCTAATGTGTTTTACTTTTTTGTGTTTAGTTAGGTTAGTCAAGTAAATAGAATTGTAAATTAAGGGAAATTTTATAACTTTATAAGTGCAGTAAATGTAATTATTACACTCTAATATAAGGGAGTAAATGTAATTATGTATTAACTTTAAACTTTTTTTCAAAAAATTCAGCCTGGGCTACAGCCCAGGCTACTTATCATGTGTCTCCGCCCCTGCATAATGTATGCGGAATATATAGGAACATATACATATATGCATGCAGAAATATATGGGATATATATATGAAGGCATGCAGCCATATATGGCATTATATATATGTATTTAAAAGGCAATCAGTTTTAAAAGAGATATAATAACATAATGCAGAGATATAATAACATAATGCATGCAGTATTGGAAACAAAAACATTATATATGTTTAAATTGCGTGCAATGTTAATGTTAGGAACATATATATGAGGCGTGCAGGATTATATATATATATATATATATTCTTTATATATTTGTAAAAACCCTAGTTTTTGCAATTTAGAGCTTTTTCTTTTGCTAGAGAAAAATAAGATCCAACTCTAAGACTAGTGAGTGATTCGGCCTAGAGGTTTGTGAGAGAAGAATTGTTCTTGTTTCGATAGTGTACTAGTGATCTTAACATCAAGAGATCTTGTACACACTTTCGAATTAGGTTCACGCGAATTTTAATCTTACGATTGTGAATTCAAAAGTGACCGGAACGTTCTTAGCAACCTATTGGAATTTTTGTGACTAACAGAAATCAGAAAAGTTTGTTTGTCCATTCTCAGGTTTGCAATTCAAAGAAAAAGGGAGACCACGCTCCTAGGTGATTCACGTTCGTGCTAGGATTGAAGATCTTGCGGATTACCATCGACGTAAGTCAATCGGATCACGCGACAAAAGGTATTCTTCTTTTGTTGATTATATATATGTTTAATTAATTAAAGGGTTAAGGTTCATAAAAAGGAAAAAATTTTAAAGCTACTAAAACCTTTTTTTTTTTAGTCTCGCTTCCGCTGCATGTACTTTTACGGTTTATTTTTCCCTACAATTACGTCCTTGGGACGCATGAGACGACCATCGTGTTGTTAAAGTCTAGGTGCAACGACTTCTCCGATTATGACTGCACTAGCTTATCGGTGGTGACAGTGAATCTCCTCCAAGGGATAACTATGTTCGTTCACAAAACTTCTGACTTGGAAGTAAGTCCCTTTATCTCTCCTCACCGCTCTTAATTTCCACGTACACCCATCAATGATGCAAACTAGATGTAACATTGTCTTATTAGACCTTCACCTTCCATTCAAAGTTATGCCGCATTGAAAAAAGGCCAACGAGCCTCTTCAAATACTTTTTACTCAGAAAAAATTGACCTTTATAAATCATGCTTCTAGGTTCTTGCGATGCCAAGGTGCTGCTTCTACCAATACCAAATGAGTATGAATCTGCTCCATGAATAACCCACGTTGTCGCATTATCAGAATCAGATGCAATTATATTATGTCAGATCTCGGAAGTCCCAGGCATATCTGGTGTAGAGCAACTAACTCCTTGTACACGTCTTCCACGTCTTTGAATTTGTGCAGGCTTTTCATCCACATTTTCTATATCATCAACCTATACATTATTTGCCTCATTATCCACCTCATGGTTCTACTCGTTGTATTGCTCAATTGGACAACCAAACACATCGTCAAATTGAGGTTCAACTACATTTGCATGGTCGACCGCTACCGATGGGACACCGCACATGTTTTCCCTACCTTCGGTGGCACTCTTTTGGGTGAACACTTGGTTGTTATCGAAAAATGATCCAAATTGTTGGGTATTTTCAGGAGGAGGAATATCATTCCCTATCACATCTCCAGCTGTCCTCTCGGTTAGACTGACACATACTCGAGGGATCACTCGATCTTTCCCTAGCATAAACTGAACATCATCGTCATTTCTTATAAATGTGCGACATGTACTGCCAGGAACGATTGATATTGATGCTAGATCAACATTGAATTTGTTTACATCATACTTCACAATGGTATGCATGATCGCCACCAATTCTTCGTAAGTCATATTCCTTGACACATACATTCCCTGGTTATCAGATCCAACAAACCTCTGACTTTCGTCGGGTAACTGCTCCCATCAACCGTTATAAGATATTACAATTCTAACCCGATTCATGATGCTGTCAAATTAATCATCACAAACCATTAATAAAAACTCAGGACTACAACCTATTTTCTTTCAAATATTACATTCACAAAGGCTAGGGTGAGGATATTGAAAAGGCTCGGGGAAAACATGGAAAGGCTCGGGGAAGACATTACATGGAAAGGCTCGGATAAGAATTGAAAAGACTCGGGGAAGACATGGAAAGCTCGAGGATGACATTACATGAAAAGGCCCGGGTAAGGCTTGAAAAGGCTCGAGTAAGGCTTAAAAAGGCTCGGGGAAGACATTACATGAAAAGGCTCGGGAAAGGCATGAAAATGCTCGGGGAAGACATTACATGAAAAGGCTCGGGAAAGACACCAAAAGGTTCGGAGAACTCTTCAAAAGGCTCGGAGATCTAAAAACCATAGTTTCTAACAATAGCTTAAGGGTTTGCAAAATACTCGGATAATATATGAAAATGAACAAATGAAAATGTGAACAAATTCAAAGAAGTATTGGGAAAAAACATTACCTAATTGAACTGAAGCACGTCGGTTCTTTATAAGTTGAAGAAGAAAGTCGAGGCAACCTGAACTTTTATTTGCAGAGAGAGAGTTCCTGAGTTAACACTAGTGGAGAGAGAAAAGTACAAAGAGAATAACATAAACTTAAATCTAAGGGCAATTTTGGTAGTTCACCATAATAGGTGCCTTTTAAACTTAACTTATTAAACCACTGACAATGTCACCAACTCAGTTTAAAAAGGTAACATTTCTCACCATTTCCATGGTTTTTAATACCTAAAACAGATATAAATAAATAAATAAAATTGTGGGATCTTAGTGTTGTGAATAATAAGGTTGAAACATAAATTTAAAATATAATACTTACCTTCAAACCACTTTAAATAATCTTCTCCAAGTTTTTAAAACCTAAAAAAAAAAAAAAAAAATGTGGGATCTTAGGGCGTGTTCGGTAATGTTTCCAAAACGCGTTTTTTGTTTTTTGAGTTGTAAAAACACTGAGAACGTGTTTGGTGGAACATTTCCGAAAACAAAATTACAAAACAAGGAGAACGGTTTTCAATTTTAATGAACAAAAAAGTGAGAACAATAAGAACAACAATTTGATGTTCTCAGTATTCTTGTTCTCATTATTCTTACCACAGAAATTTTCTCAAACCAAATCCATCTCTTGGATCTTCAAGGATCTATACCAAAAAAATATTAAGAAAAAAAGTACAAATCCAAAAAAAAAAAAAAAATTAAAAAAAAAATCTTGTTGAGATCTAATTTGGATCCATACCAAATTCATCTCTTGGATCTTCATGAACAACCATTGCCACCATCCCCTGCCGCCGTCGAACCCAACACTGTCACCACCCACACCATCAACAAGACCCAGATCGAAACCATCATCTTCAAACATCATTCAACAAACATACCCACATCGAAACCAAACCCAGCCGCCGAATGAAATAAAGATAGATGAAGAGAGAGATCGGCAGTGGGAGGAGCTGGTTTGGTTGGGTTCGATCTCCTCGACTGGAGAAGATCGGCACATCATAGGGTGGTGCCATCGATTGAGATAGATGGTGGCATCAATCGGCGCATCGATTGAGAGATTTTCTTATTTTTTTTTTTTTTAAAAAAAAAAAAAAAAAGTGTGTTTGGACGGTGAGAAACTTCAAGAAGAGCAAAAGAAACAATAAAGTGAAATGGGTGCATTCAGACCTGGTGTTCTTACAGCACTAATGGGTGCATTCAATAGTTTTTAATATTAAATCTTTAAACTAAATCTTTTATTAGTTTTAATTTTTAATTATTTTAATATTACTTTTTAATTATTTTTAATATTAATCAATATTGAAAATGATTTTACAAATATTCTACCAAACACGTTTTTATATTTTGATTCTCCGAATTTCGTTTTCAACCATCGCTACCAGACGCGTTTTCGAATCCAAAAAATCTAAAAATCAATTTTTCGAAAATAAATGAAAATGAGAAAATAGAAAACAAAAAACAAAAACGTTACCGAACGGCCCCTTAGTGTTGTAAAGGAAGATAACAGTTAGATATTGTGTAGTTAACTTGATTGATAAATTGTTTGGTAGAAGTATTGTTTAAGGTTAATAAATATGGTATACTACAATACTGATGAGTGGGGCATTTTAGGAAAAAATATGGCATTTCTGCAATTGATTTTTATTTTAGGGTAGATTTGAAAGTGCACCCCGAAAATAGGGCATTTTTGCTAAATACTCAAAAATAAAATACTTTAGAAAATAAAAAATTATAAAATTAAAATTTTATTAAAAAATATACTATATAAATAAATTATAAAATCATAAAAAAATTATTTTAAACTATTAAAAATTATAGATATGTATATCCGGAGGTAGTGGGAGTGGGGCCCATTGGGGCCATGGCCCCCTTCCCTTAAAAAGTATTCACATTTTTAGAAAGAAAGAAAAAAAAGAAAAAAAAAAGTTTAAGAATTTTATGAAATTAGCTTTATATTTTAATAGTTTTTCATTCCGCCATGGTTTTTGTGTTTCTGGTTCTGTCACAGGATATATCCATATAGATAATATACATGTCTTCTCTATAGTTTTTGTTTTTATATTAAATATTTTTTACCTTTTTTTTTTAAGTTATAAATTTTACTTTTCAATTCATAAGATATTTATAAGGATGCTTTTTTTATATTCAGTTTATAATAAATTATCATATTTCGTTAGTTTAGATAAAGTCAATTATGTTTTTTTTTTTTTCCCTTATTGATCGTTCAAACTAGAAGATTTAATTTAACATTTCAATAAAAGTTCAAGGATTATTTGCAATTTTCCCATTATTATTATTATTATTATTATTATTATTATTTTAAAATAGGGGCATGGATAGTAGTTTTTTGGTTGGAAATAGAGCCGCCCTTTTGAGTTGGATTCATTTAACAAATTCCGAGATTACAAACTATGTTACAAATAAATTAGACAACAAACAACCAAAAATATAACCACTAGACATTATTTGGGATCCACCCATGTTACATAAGTTGCCTCATTACAAACAAACAAAAACACTAGACAACATTAACTTTCCAACAAAAAAGAAAAGCATAGTACTATGATACAAGGACCCACACATTATATACACATCAACTTTCAATCTAAGTTACAGAAATATAACCACTCACTGAAAGAGAGCCAACAAGATACAAATTTCAGATACTTCAAGTTGCAATGTCCTCTTCTTCTTCTTCTTCTTCCTCTTCATACTCTTCATCATCAGCAGTTGCATCCTGATACTGCTGGTACTCTGCTACCAAATCATTCATGTTACTCTCAGCCTCGGTGAATTCCATCTCATCCATTCCTTCGCCAGTATACCAGTGCAAGAAAGCCTTTCTCCTAAACATTGCTGTAAACTGCTCGCTAACCCGCCTAAACATCTCCTGAATAGATGTTGAATTTCCAATGAAAGTAGATGACATTTTTAGACCCTTAGGAGGGATGTCACACACGCTGGACTTGACATTATTTGGGATCCACTCAACAAAGTACGAAGAGTTCTTGTTCTGGATATTAATCATTTGTTCATCCACCTCTTTAGTACTCATCTTACCACGAAACATTGCTGAAGCAGTTAGGTAGCGACCATGACGTGGGTCAGCAGCACACATCATGTTCTTGGCATCCCACATCTGCTGGGTTAGTTCAGGCACAGACAGGGATCGGTACTGCTGTGAACCTCTGGATGTCAATGGTGCAAACCCAACCATGAAGAAATGTAGACGTGGGAACGGAATAAGGTTAACTGCAAGCTTCCTAAGGTCAGAGTTCAGCTGCCCAGGGAACCGAAGACAACATGTGACACCACTCATTGTAGCAGAGATGAGGTGGTTAAGATCACCAACTGAGATCAGGCAAAACAGACAAAATTACAACAAATGGTCAGCTCATGTGACTTTCTGAGTATCATAAAGAAAATGGGTCAATAATTACTTTACTAAGATAAAGATCTACAAGATATATTGTTTTCATAGTAATTCTAGAATACCAAAACAAAGAAGCAGTAAAGAGCAAACAAAGTATAAATGTAATTATGGTCTTTATTAGTGGAAGCATAAAGAAATTGTTAGGTATCTTGGTGCTACTGTGCCAGAGAATGAAACAGCCGGAGAAGGACCACCAGACCAACCATGTAACTACCCAATAAGGAAAGAGACTCAAGCAACATATTCATTATTTTACCACCAAAGAGAATGACTAGTGAGTGTTGAGCAACCCATATGGAAACCACATTCTTCATCAGTGGATTAAAATGCCCTTTCTCAATGCATTTCTTTAGACAAAACAAAGACTCCGTTGTTTCCTCTTTTCGGATCGTAAATATTTCTTATAACATCGAGTGTGAATCAAACCCATGTTTGAATTGAATTGAGATACTGATGCAAGTTTTTCTCTTTTGAATTAGATAGATCCATATCTGAAGGAGGTTGGCAATAAATTCTTTCAAAATTGACTATTTGTCTCTCTGTTAGAGGTGTTCCAGTTTCATCTTTGTCCAAGGAAAAACCAAATAGGAAGATAAAACAAATTATAAAAATGCACTTACTTCGATATTGAAAAGAAAACAAACTTTTTTCAAATTAATTCGTACATAAAGGAGAATAAAAAGTTTTACTTACAAGTGGGGGTGGAAAGCTTAAGAGTCCGGAAGCAAATATCATACAGAGCTTCATTATCCAACACCATGCATTCATCTGCATTCTCTACAAGCTGATGCACAGAGAGGGTAGCATTGTATGGTTCAACAACTGTGTCAGATACCTTGGGAGAAGGAAAGACGGAAAATGTCAGCATCATGCGATCTGGATACTCCTCCCTTATCTTGGAAATCAGAAGGGTTCCCATGCCAGAACCAGTACCTCCACCCAAAGAATGACATACTTGAAATCCTGTTAAAAATTAACAAGTGAGATTTGAAACGGAGAGGAAAGGTGAAATCTGCATTAGATTGAACAAAGGTCAACAAAAACATAATATTTATGTGCAAGAACGTAATAGCTATGTCAAAATATTCAAAAAAAAAAAAAAAAAGTGAATCAACTAACCACCAAATCACAAAACAAATATACTGTTATGACAAAACGACAAAAAAAGCTGCAATTTTGAAAAGGGAACCACATATTTTAGCTATGTATATTACTAGATAATAATCAAGACAGAAACATATGGCCTGTAACACTAATCAAGAAAATAAGCCATGTATAAATTAGATAATAATCAACTACGAAACACAGCCTGCATTGCATATCAAGAAAATACAGAATTAACAGTTACAAAATTTTGAGCCTAAGTGAATCCTGCTAGTTATTTCAACAGGTTCTTGTAAGTGAATAATGAATATTCCAGTACAAATTTATAAAATAAGAGATTGTTTAAGCCAGGCACAAGGTATCCAGACAAAATTAAAAAAGAACGCTTGCATCATAACATATGATTAGGAGAAATAGTTAATACTAGACTAAAATTTGGTTCTTATGCTTAATCCACTTTTGATGCCTAACAAAAGCCTGAAATCCTTGAGGTAACACAACAAAACTAACCGAGGAAAAATTACAAAAACAAGTTTACAAATCTAAGGATTACAGAAAAAAAAAACAAATGTAAGAGTAAACCATTACAAACATAAATATATGTATATATATATATATATGTGACAACGATATATAGGGAAAAAAGCACCAGAAGTTTATAGCAATTTCAGATCCATACAATTCGTGAAGTTGAAATAATCATCAAATAAACAAAAAACAACAATGGAACACACTTCAAATAAAATGATGCCCTAACAAAGGCCTGAAATCCTTGACTGAACACAACAAAACTAAACAAGGAAAATTTAAAAAAACAAGTTTATAAATTTAAGGATTGAAGCCAAAAATTGTTAGAGAACCCACATGTGAATCCGAACAAGATTGGATGAATCCAACATTGAAAAGAAAAAAGGGAAGAGAAGGGCATATATATCAATGGATGCTACAAACCAATATGCTAGTCTTTTGGGTTGTAAGACTATCCACCAAAATATAAATCAACTCACGTATGAGGGGGAGTGTTAGAGGACCCATATGTGAAATCAGATATTGAAGATACAAAAGAAAGATGAATCCCAAAGGACTCACAAATGGGTAGTGTCAGAGGATCAACATGTGAACTCACATATGTTGAAATATACAAAAAATGGGATTAATCCCACATTCTAAAGATAAAAGGTAAGAAATAAGTAAATATACCAATGAATAACAGTATAACACAATAGCATACTATAACAAGTATGAATATTTCACAAAAACAAATGTAAGAGAAAAGTGTGTGTATGTGTGTGAGAGACGAAATATTTCCGACTTGAAGAAATATTTGACAACTTGTAGAAGGCCAAAGGCAAGATAAGAAAATAAGTAAACTCAAAGCAAAACTAATACAATATTGAGGTATAACTGTATAAGCAAAACCCAGTATAGAATTGAAACGCAAAGTCAACTCTGGGTCAAAACAAAAATCCCCAACAAAGAAAATTGATTATTATTACCCTGTAAGCAATCGCAATTCTCGGCTTCCTTCCTGACAACATCAAGAACGGAGTCGATCAACTCAGCTCCTTCGGTGTAGTGTCCCTTGGCCCAGTTATTGCCGGCACCGGACTGACCAAAGACGAAGTTATCGGGTCGAAAGATTTGACCGAAAGGGCCGGATCGGAGGGAGTCCATGGTACCCGGTTCGAGATCCATGAGGACAGCACGAGGGACGTACCTGCCACCGCTGGCCTCGTTGTAGTAGACATTGATGCGTTCCAGCTGGAGTTCAGAGTCTCCGCTGAAATTTCCCGTTTGATCGATGCCATGCTCGTCGCAGATCACCTCCCAGAACTTTGCTCCGATCTGGTTCCCGCATTGTCCACCCTGTATGTGCAGGATTTCTCTCATTTTTTTTCGCGGGAAAGTGAAAGAAAGTTGATGGAAAATGAAGAGGCAAGAATTAGGATTGGTTGCAAGAGATTTTATTTATATATATATATAATTATAGAGATGGGGGGTTTTGGAGTTTGGAAATTGGAAATTGGAAATTGGAGGACTATTTTTAGATAAAACAAGACACTTCTGGAAAACTAACATAACAGCTGACCATCTCCTGAAATTAGAACAACCGTTGGATGAAGAAAAAGCTCATCCAACGGCTGAAAAAAAGGAAAAGATTCAAAACAACCTAAACCTTCAACTGTTTATATTCACAAAGCATAATTCTTTCAGCTCTCTCAATTTGTTCTCTCATCCATTTTTTTTTTTTTTTTTTTTTTTTTTTTTGTTCATTTTTTGTAAACACAACTTTGAAATTCCTAGGGTTTTTTTTTTCATTCGATAGATGTAAGAACCACAACGGGCCGTTGACAAGAGCTCGAAACCCTCTACTCAGCTCTTTCGCTGTTGAGCTGTGCTGAGTTTTGAGGATGCGATGACATGTGTATATTAAAATTTAGTTTTTTTTTTCCTCTCTTCAATGCCAAAACGGCATCGTTTTCTCACAGAATACAATTACCAACAAGCAAAACTTGGCATGAAACTTCACTTCTTTCAAACTTCACTTCTCTCCAATTGTTTCAATGGAATCAACTCACAAATTAATTATATAAAAATTTCCTTTTCCAACGAAGCATATAATCCCACAAACAAAACATGAAGCCCAACAACAGGCACAGAAAAAATACCAGATCTGATTTTATTTTTTTTCATATACATTGGAAAAGAAATCACACTTCAAGCGAAGACTGTTGGGTTCAAGATTTGAATGATGAAATTGTGACAGTGATAGTGATTTTTTTTGGTAGGAAAATAGATTTAACATCCATTATGTGAGTTTTCTTTCGGGTGGAATTTAATTTTCCATTGCTGAGATTTTATTGTTTCCGATCAATTAAATTTGTGGGTAAAATTTCTGAGATGAGCTGAAAGGAAATAAGAGTGGTGGTGGATCATAAAAATGATGTCTTTTAAATTACTTAACGGTTTTATTCTTATTTGAGGGCTGGAAAGTGTGAAGTCTTTGGCTAGATGTCGTCGACGGAGAAGAAACAGGGTGGATCAAAATGAAGAAGATAGAATTTGTTAACTGGTTGTCGTTCTAGGTATAGAGGAGGTGATTTAGTGGTTAGTTGAAAGGTAGAAACCGATGCCGTTTTGGCATTGCAGAGAAAAAAAATAAAAAGAGTAAAATAAATCCAAACCATCCAAAACTTTAATTTACACATGTCATCAGATCCTTAAAAGCTCAGTGGAGTAATAGCTCAGCAGAGAATAGTCCAAACCTTCAACTGGTTACATTCACAAAGCATAATTCTTTCCGCTCTCTCAATTTGTTCTCTCATCCATTTTTTTTTTTTTTTCATTTTTGTAAACTCAACTTTGAAATGAGTAGAACTTCTTAGCAAGAGTGCAAATATTATCAACATTAAAGGATTTAAATACGTCAACGGGGCTCAAAGTCATGCTAAGAGTAAGAAGTTCTATTGTTTGCTCTAGAAATCTATTATTCAATTCCAACAATTGAAAATCTATCACAGCAATAAATATATTAAAGTGATAGTAATGCCCAACTGTGACATTATCTTTATGCTGGCAAAAATGATTTGTTCTTTCTATATGACGTGTATTAATATTAGGTATATCAATTTCATACATTTCACAAAATGACACTACACTTTCAAGAAAAATATCTCTTTCAGTCTCCCTTAACTTTTGAAGAAGCATTTTTGTAGTTGACACTAAATCAGGGACAGAACTGTGTGGGTGCTAGGGTGGGCCCTAACCCCCTTAAAAAAAATTAAATTAGTAAAGAAAAAGTAATTAAATAATTAAATAATTAATTTTAATTCCTAATCAGAGTGAAAAATATAATCTTTCTTTCCTTTTTCTTCTTTTTATAATAACAAATATTTATCCCCATTCTTCAAGCTTGGTTCAATCTATTAATCAACATCAACATTTAGATATGTTTGAGTAAATATTATGGCTTTAAATATTTTATTTTGTTACTTAAAAAAAATTATTTTATTTTGTGTTGAAATTTTAGGATTATTGTTAAATATATATAATGAGATTTTAGGAGTAATCCAATTTTAAATTTACAAAGTAATGATATTGTTAAATGAATTTCATTAAATTTCTCAAAATATTATATTAGTATATTTAGAATGAATCAAACTAATGTAAGAATATTGTATAATTTAATTAATGTTCTCATTTGTGTTTCATGTTTCTCTTATAATTTAATTTGATTTTTTTAAAATAAAATAATTTTTTTTTAAAAGTATTTATTTATAATATACATCTTACGGGGACGTCTCACTATGTCCTCCTAATTAAGTGATGTCTAATTAAGTGATGTCGATGTTCAGTAAAAAAAAATAAAAATTCTAGCCTACCCTAGTCATCAATCCTGGTTAGGTCTCTGCACTAAATTCATAGCATTTAAGATATCTTAAGATTTCAATTGTAAAGCTTGACAAAGCATATCAAAGATTCCTAAAACTTTATGCAATTACAACAAGATAAATACAAATTCAAAGGATCTCAAATCTTTATACGCACCTTTGGCTTCTCCACATATATTACTGTTCAATCCCTTGCCAATCAAATTTTCAAGAAGAGTAGAAGTTGAACCGAACATATTAATCAATCTACTAATATAAGTAAAATGAGAACTCCAACAGGTAGTTCCAAGTCGTTGTAAAGTACGAATTTGATTGGCCTATATACCAGTCTCAAGTTCCCCTAAAGCGGTCAACTCCTGAATTTCACCTACTCGAATAGATTTCAACTGAGTGACGCTTGAAAAAATCACTTACAAAGTTGACAGTCGAATTAAATTTTGAAAGAAAAAAAAAAAGCCAAATATCATGCACTTCCTCAGTTACTACAATTAAAGCAAGTTGAAGTCTATGTGCAAAACAATGTATATAATAAACATATGGACAATATTTGAGAAATAAGGCTTGTAAACCATTCCACTCACCCCTCATGTTGATTGCACTATCGTATACTTGATCTCGCAAGTTTTCAATAGATAGATCATATCGAGCAAGGACATTTCATATTTCTTTTTTAAGAGTTGAGGCATTTGTTTCATTAACACTCACAACTTGAAAAAAAAAAAAAAAAAAAAAAAAAAAGTTCTCTAACAAATTCTTTAGAATCAACATACCTCAAAATAATTATCATTTGTTCTTTATTGGATTCATCAACTGCTTTATCTACAAGAAGGCAAAATTTAGGGTCTGTCCTGCAGCTTGTTTTCAGTCTGTTTTTGTTTTTGTTTTCGTTTTCGTTTTCCAAAAATGATTTCGAATTCGCGTCCGGTAATCGTTTTTCATTTTATTTTCAAAATACAAAAACAAAATAAAAAACACAAACAAGTGTTAAAAGTGGAAATTTTGAAAAACAAAAAAAGTTGTTTTTCTTGATTTTGTTTTTGTTTTCCAAATGAAATGGGTCCCATATAATTAAATATATATTATTTTAATAAAACATTTTTTTTCACCTACTTCTTCTTCCTCCCTCATCCAGTCTAGTCATCCTCCACCGCTCACAGCTCTTTTTCCTTTTCTTCTTCTTTTTCTTCTTCCTCTTCTCCCCGCTGCCATCTTCTTCTTCTTCTTCTTCTTCTTCCTCTTCCCTTGTTCTTATTCCTCCTTTGATCGCCGCCGCTCACCGCTCTGCTTCTTCTTCTTCTTCTCCCCACCGCCATCTTCTTCTTCTTCTTCTTCTTCTCCCCGTCGCCATCTTCTTCTTCTTCTTCTCCTTCTTCTTCTTCCTCCTCCCTTCCTTCTTCCTCCTCCGATCGCTGCCGCTCACCGCTCTTCTTCTTCTTCTTCTTCTTCTTCTTTTTCTTCTTCTTCTTTCCACTTTGCTCTGCGTCGCATCTCGCCGCCGACTACCTTCTCACTGCCGATCGTCACTGATCTGGTCTTCTTCTTCTTCCTCTTCAACTATTAAAATTTGTTAAACCCTAAATTAAATTTAATCATTTATTTATAATTGTTATAATATTAAACAAAATTTAAAAATTGATATTTCAATTTTCAAAAGTTTTCGGTTATCCTACCAAACGCGTTTTTTCCATTTTTATTTTCAAAATACAGATTCCAATAAATGCTACCAGACGCGTATTCGAAATTAAAAAGTGAAACCAAAAACACTGTTTTCATTTTCATTTTCATTTTTCTTTTCGAAAAATAAAAACAAAAAACGACTTGCAAGATGGGCACTTAGCATCCCCGACTTCCTCACGGATATTAGCTCACACCCTGTTAGCAAGAATATTCAACAACTTTTTTTAAATTATGGGTGATGTATACTTGGCATTTTGTGGAGAATTTTCTAGAACAATCCCATCAGTTTCTTGATTTACTTTTGCTTGCAACTTTATCATCTCAATGAAGTTACCACGATTAGTAGAATTGATGGATTCATCATGTCCCCGAAAGCACATCCTTGCAATGCTAGCCATTTTACCCTCTCTAGTGATGTCTTGAGTCGTAATCGATTTTGCAAAATTTCTTGTATAGAGAATGTGTTCATGACTTTATTAATATGTCAAGATGAATCTTTTAAGTTATTCTAACTTTGCATGGCAAAACTATGTTGTGAATTATGTTTCCTTTCATGTTACACAAATGTACATTTTTTTTCCACAATTGATTTTTTTCCAACTTTGAAAACCATCCGTCGTAAATGTGGGATGCTTTGACAGAACAGTATCAAAAATATAGCATGGAAAACAAAATGCCCTATTTTTCTTTGTTGAATATTCAAGCCACGAAAATCGTTTGAACCAAAAATGTTGAAATTGCCGAGTTTGTTTACCATCAAGAATGGGTGGATATTTATCCAACATAGGTTGACAAGGACCCATTTTGAAATAAGCTTTTCAAATATCATCACGCTTATCTGCAAACGTATTCTAGGATCACGTTCATAATATGGAGTATTATTATCCGATGGACTGTTAACATTCTCACTTTTAAATCTTTGAGATGAAGAAAGAAAACTTGAACCCCCATCCCCAACGTTACATGGAGAACTTGATCTACCCCCATCCGATGATTGATTATCTTTTTTTTTTTTTTCCATAAAATGTGAAAACATAGTTTTTCTTGGCTTTGATGTGTGGTTGTTTGACATTGTAACCTAAAATTATCAAACAAATTGGTTAAATTGATACTTTATAAATTATAATATAACACTTGAAATAATAAATTACAGTCGGAAAATAAATTCATAAAAAAAATAACAAAATACTAATTTAAAATTATGAATAAGAAACCAAGAATCCTTACTTGTTAATAAAAAAAATTAACTAAAAAAATACCTAAGAGAGATAATTGTATTCGGAATTGAGTGAGAGAGTGAGAATTAGGTAGTTGATTGTGTGAGAGAGACAGAGATATTAATATAATTTATATATATACAATCTTTCTATTGTCAGTTCGTCCTGACAATAAATATATTTGGACAAAGAATGTAGACCATAGATTATGGAGAAGTTTTGACAAGTGCATACACTTTGAGTCAAAGTATGTAAATCTATAGTCCACATTATTCGTCCTGATATATTTATTATCAGGACGAATTGATAATAAAAAAAATTATATATATATATATATATATATGTATGAATAAAGGCTGGATGTTGATTTTTGTAGAATTTTGATATGACCTTTGTATGACAAGGATTTGTATCGGGAAAAGACAATATGGGAAAAGATTTGTATTAATATATTACGTGATGTACAATTAAAATAATACTAAAACTAATTTAAAATAATATTATATTAATTATAATTTTATTTTTTTTCAAAAAGCTGACCCAAGCCATAGCCTGGGTCAACCCTTCACAAGATCCACCCCTGAGTTGAACAAATTGAGCGAAGCATGGGAAGCCTTGGACACAATAAACGAGATGGAGTTTGAGGTGATTTGATCCCATGATAGTAAAAATGTGGTGCAATATGGTACAAACCATATTACACCACATAAGTGGTACCACATTAATGTTATGGTATAAACCAAACGAATTTATGTTTTAAACTATGAGAACATAATTTTTGATATCTTTTGAGAGGTGTTGGCTATGGTACAAACCACATAACAACAAAGTTGATGGCAATACAATAAAAATAAATAAATAAATAAAGTTGATGACAGCTCATTAAAAGCAACCGGTTTCAACCGGTTGTTGCAATATATATATTAATATAATTATATTATATTACATATTAATTAATAACAAATTATTTTTTATAAAATATTAATGAAAAAAATTCATTTAAAATACATGAAAATTATAAATTTTATTATATTAAATAAATAAAATAAAATTTTTGAAATTTTGAATTTCAAGAATAAGTTTTAGGTAGGTTGAACGAGTTTAATGTTTTAAGGAACGTTAAACATGTTCAGTGAACAAGTCAACGTATACCTTGATGAACAAGTTCAATTTAGGTTGAACAAGTTTAACGTTCATCTGAATGTTAAACTTGTTTAGTGAACAAGTCAACGTATATCTTCATGAACAAGTTCAACGTAGGTTGAACGAGTTTAACGTTCATCTAAACGTTAAACTCGCTTATTAAACAAGTCAACGTAAATCTTCATGAACAAGTTCAATGAGTTTAACGTTCATCTCAACGTTAAACTTGTTTAGTGAACAAGTTAACGTAAACCTTCATGATTAAGTTCAACGTAGGTTGAACAAGTTTAACGTTCATCTCAATATTAAACTCGTTCAATGCACAAGTTAACGTAAACCAAGTTCAATGTTGGTTGAACAAGTTTAACATTCATTTTAACGTTAAACATGTTCGTTGAACAAGTTAACGTAAACCGTCATGAACAAGTTTAACTTTCCCAACGTTAAACTTGTTCGATGTACAAGTCAATGTAAGTCTTCATGAACAAGTTCAACGTAAGTTGAACAAGTCGGCGTAAACCTTCAACGTAGGTTGAACGAGTTTAACGTTTCTCTCAACGTAAAATTTGTTCAGTGAACAAGTCAATTTGAACCTTAATGAACAAGTTCAACGTGGTTGAACAAGTTTAACATTCATCTTAACGTTGAGTGAATAAGTCAACGTATACCTTTAAGAACAAGTTTAACGTACGTTAAACTTATTTAGTGAACTAGTCAACGTATACCATCATGAACAACTTTAACGTTCCTCACAACAACATATTCCACATGTCTATAATTGTTGACATAAGTTATTAAATCAAAATATCATTATTCATTTATTTTGTTCTAAACTATTTTTTTTTTTAATAATATTATTCTGAGCATGTTTTATTTTATATTATTTTGTTTTGAACTATTAAAATATTCTAGGATTATGAAATAAGGACATGACTTGACAATATAAGTTTAACATTTCTCTCATTGTTAAACTTGTTTAGTGAGAAAATCAGCATAAATCTTTATGAACTAGTTCTTATAGTAGAATAATTTACTAGAGAAGATCTTGGGTGCATGATGCATCCCCCCAGTGTGATCATTGTATAATCATATTATAATTTAAAATTTATATTTTCAAGTAATGAAATTATTATCATTCAACCAAACATTTCAAATCAAAAATCAAAATTATTTATAAACATCTATAATTAGAATTCATATTATCTAATAAATTATTTATAGAATTCATATAATTTACCAAATTTTTTTGCCACTTATACAATTGTAAGCATTGATTAATTAATTAATTATTTATTTAAGCTGACACCATTATGGGTCATGCCAAGCACAACTCAGAATGCAACTACCCTCCCACTCTAGGGGAGGTATCTTCATGCAAATTTAATGAATTATATTTGTGGAGTTAATTTTGAAGTCTTCAACCGCTAAGGTAAGACAATGGACCCTTGGTAACATAAATCAGTTTTAAAATATCATTATTCATTTATTTCGATTTAAAATAAATTTACTGACAGTAATATTACAATGCAAATATTATGTGAAACACAAAGCTTATATTATATATATAATTCAACTATCTTGATAGAAAACTATAATATAAACCAAATATGACCTAAAACTATATTTTTTTTTTATACGATTCACCCATTTTTTTTAATGCTTCATAATAAAATAATAATAATAAAATCTAGTTCTAGTATTTTAATTTTTTTTATCTTTTACCTTTTTTCCTTAATGCTTGATAATAAATTAATTAGAAAGAAATTATGTGTTATAGTAATTGTAATGCTTTGTAATAAATACATTTTGACACAATTAAGGTTCTTTGTAATGTGTGAAATCTATCCATAGACTATAAATATTTACAATTTAGTTCGGTTATATATGTTCAATAAATATCATAAAATTTAAATTAGAGTTGAGAAAAAAAAAATGAAATCAATCAACTTTAGTAAATGATTTTTTGAATGATACATGGTAACAAGTATTTATTGTGTTATATTATAGTACTTTACTTTATATTGTAATTCCTCTAAAGAGATACTAAATTGGGTTTAGATGATGGGATGATATGTAATGTTTACCTAGCCATTATAACAATGGATCCCTTAAAAAATAAACCAAAATGAAAAAACGTGTGGGCCTGATCAATTTACAGTTTAATTGAACTCACTCAAGCAAATGTCCAATAAACTGTTAACCCATATAATTGTGACTCCACTATCACACCAAAACCAACAACTCATTTCAATTTAACAGGCCACAAAACTACCAGCTCAGTCCATATAAAATTGTCCACTTACTTTCTTAATACATAGTTGTGATCACTGATTTCCTACCACCATTAACAGTAATAACTCTGCTGTCTCATTAATGTTGATCTAATCAACCACATCCACCATCACCAATTCCCCACCAGAAACACCTTGAAAAGTCTAAAAGCAACCCCAAAAGCCTTTTTTTTAATTTCACTCTTCAAATATCTATTTACTTACTTACGTGGCAATTTGAAGAGTGAGAAAAGAAGCCTCATTTCAAAAAACTCTTCAAATAGAAATAGTCTTATATTATTTTAATGAAAGCATTTAATTTTTTCCCTCCAACAAATTTAATTTACCCTCCATTTTTTCCCTCCATGAGAATTTCAAGTTTTCCCTCTCTTTTAATTCATTCTCACAAATTTAAACTATCATCCAATTTCCCTCCATTTAATTCCCTCTCTACAATTCAATTATCATCCAATTTCCCTACGCTTAGTTCCCTCTCTACAATTTAATTATCATCTAAGTTCCCCCATTAATTCTCTCTTAAATTTTTAACTCTTTATAAATTAGATCAATTGTTACTCATATCATTCATCATTTCACAACTCAAAACTAACTAAATTTTATTCTTTTTACTATTTTTTTTCCTCATGGCTAGCAATTTTGAAATAGATAGGTTTCTTGATTCATCATCATTGGATGATGATTTAGAAATGATTACAATAGCTGAGATTGCAAGAAGAAGAAAAAATAAGTCTAAGTATGGTGGCTCTATTGATTGTCACACAACCATTTGGTGTGATCAATTAGTAGGTTATGATAGGTTTTATCATGATTATTTTTCTGAAACTCCTACATATCCTTTAGAAATTTTTGAAGAAGGTTTCGAATGAGTCGCTATTTTTTTATTCATAATAAAAATTCGGTGGAACAACATGATTCATACTTTGTCCAAAAAAGAAATTGTGCAAGAGTCCTCGGTTTATCATCACTACAAAAGATTAGAGCTACGATGCGAATGTTAGCTTATTGAGTAGCCGTTGAAAAGATTTTTTTGTTGTCTAAAAAAATCTAAAAAGATTAAAATTTATTTAAAACTTGTTTTTATGAAAGTTTTCTGTTTAGGAGTAGAGGATTCCTTGCTATCTTCAAACCTAAGACCTCTATGGTTATAAGGACTCTTTCCAACACTTAACATGTGGTCAAGTTTTTTGGTGTTAGAAACTATCCTAGTCCTTGACCCTTTAGCTTCTTCAAGCTCTCTCTTCAAACCTTTTTCATTCCTCATAAATAAAGCTAACTTCTCTCTTAACTTATCTTCAATCTTCTTGGATCTTTCCACTTGTTCACTTAAATGGTCAACATGTGTTGAAAGCTCTAAATTTTCTTCCTTTAATCTCTTAAGTTCTCTCTTGTTCTTCATCCTTGAGCTTTCAAACTTTACTATATAGTCATGAACATCCATTTTCTCCACATTTCCATTTACGGAGTTAGATGAGGAGTCATCTTCACTTAAGTCATTTTCCTCTTGACTCTCTTCCTCTTCTTCACTAGTACCTTTGCTCTTGTGGGAGGAGGCAAAGGCTATGAAGTTAGCAACTTCATTTTCATCATCCGAAGATTCATCTCTCTCATCGGAGTCATTACTACCACTCCAAGTGGCGACCATCACTTTCCTCTTCTTCTTGTTCTTCAAATTTACACAATCATGAGTGATGTGTCCTATGCCATCACACTTAAAGCATTAGATCCCTTTCTTTTCACTCTTCTCTTTCCTAGGCTCAAACTTCTTGAAGGGAGCCTTTTTCTTCAAATCTTGGCCTTTGGATCCAAAACCCTTCTACTCGTATTTGACGAATTTCTTGAACCTTCTCAACAATAAGGCCAGGTCTTCGTCCGAGTTATCATTTTCCTCATTCTCTACTTTGGAGGTCTTCATAGCAATTCCCTTTTTCTTTTTGGGAGGTGTGGAGATAGGACCCTTCCTAGACTCATAAGCTAGAAATCTCTCAATCACCTCACTCGGCTTCATATCCTTGTAGCAACTATTTTCCTCTAAAGCTGTTACCTTGGACTCAAATCTTTCGGGGAGAGATCTCATAATTTTTCACTTGATTCTCCTATCCGAATACTAGTCACCAAGTTGATGGCTTTGGTTGACTATGCCCATCAACTTGATCTCAAAGTCGTTGAAGCACTCGTTCTCCTCCATCTTAAGCATCTCGAATTGAGTTTGAAGAACTTGAAGCTTAGAGTCCTTAACCACTTCGGTTCCCTCATGTGCAACTTCTAGGATGTCCCATGCCTCCTTAGCAATCCTAGTTTTTTGAATCACTTTGTATTTATTCTCGTCTATTGCACATAAGATGGTGTGCATCGCCTTCCTATTCCATTTTGATGCCTCAAACTCTTGCACATTCCATTGTGCCTTAGGCTTGAGTTCATCCTCTCCTCCACCCGTAGAAGTCATCATTGGTGGAGCGTAGCCGTCTTCAACTGCCATCCAAGCACGGTCATGAATTTAGCATACGTATGACTCAATCTTGTCTTTCCAAGAGTCATAATTTATCCCGGTGAGCAATGGAGGCCTCGTGCTAGAAGCACATTCGTTTCCACCACCATTTTCACTCATAGTGTTTATGAATGAATGAATGAAACGAATGCAAATGTATGAATGATCAAAAATCACACAAAATGCAAAACACACCAAAATGAGTAAGGATCACCTAAGTATATCTAGGAACCCGCTCTGATACCAATTAAAACAAATATGCCGGTGTGCCTAATATTATCTAGAGGGGGTGATTAGATTTTAATCCAGTAATTACCAAATTTCGCGATTAGTTAATTTTACAAAAATAACCTCAATCTAGTCAATACAATAAATCAAGTGTAAAGTACATAATTTAAATGACACTTGATTTTTATATGGAAACCTTCAACAAGGAAAAACCACAAGCTGGTATATGCGCCACACACGATCCTCGAATCCACCATTTGTAGTAGTGTTTACAACTTAGGTTGACCATGTCAAACCCTACACGGTCTATAACCCACCACTACTACCTAGGGGGCCGTTAATAATAAACCTAGATCAATTTGCTTGTGCACTAAGCCACCTTAGCCACAAGACTTAATTCTCACTAAAGAGATCAACAACCTAATGTGACACTAAATGCTTATCTAGGATGAAAGATGACAATAATCACAATTCTAGATATCAATCTTTGCTATATGACATGGTATACAAAATAGCTATCAAAGATTAAGCAATCCTAGTAATAGCTATCAAAATACAACTCTCAAACAATCAACACAATAAACTCAATCTTGTCAATAGAATATGTTCTAAAAACATACAAGTGATAAATGAGATTACTTATTAAGTAAGACACAAAATATGTGAGATATTAGTGACCAACTTACCAAGCAAAGTGTGTTGAATAAAACCCAAGCATAGATCGCACCTAGATGATCATGGACGATGCTAGATGATGTTTGATGCACATGGATTTGTGTTTGAGTAATCAAATGTGAGTTCTTTTGTGATTTTTTCTCTTTGGAAAAATGCTAAGTTAAAAATATGTTTTGAACTCTCTCAAAAATGACTTAAAGACAAAGTAGCATATATATATAGGGTGTCAAAATGATGTTATGTCGTTTTGATAAGTTTTCAGAAAATTGGCCTTGACCACTGTTCACCTGCTCTACGTAGGGTGGGTGTACAGCAGTTTTCCTAGGAAAATGAAGAACATGTTCTTCATAATTTGCTCTACACAAGAGCGATAATGGGGCGACCTAGGAGCGGTTGCTCTTGGGTTTGGTGAGCCGATGTTCACTCGCTCTACGTAGGGCGGTTGAACAATGACTATACATCAATGAAAAAAATCCATCAGGTCACCCGCTATATGTACAGTGACTGTACAATGGGTAAGAGCAATTTTGCTCAATGCCCCTTATAGGCGTTGTACGTAAGGCGACCCAACAGCGAGTGTACAACGCCCATACAATTCTTTGCATCCTAAAGTCTAATATGACATGGCATTTGACAAACAAGATGCAATCAATAAAATATGCATGAAGAGGATTCAAGAACATGAATGCACATACATAAAAACACGCAACATACAAGAAGTATATATATGCATGAGTTGTGTGTGTGTGCAACTGGATCTCTTCAATGCAATTAAGCACTAGTGATTTACCTTTGAGTGCTTATCATCTTGAGGTCTTGAAAAGGCCTTTGTTGAGCTTGATCACCAACAATTAGAAGCCTAAGCTACCCTTACATCACAAACCCCAAATGTGGTTTGTCACCGAAATAAGCCAATCAAACTTGAGAAACTTACAACCCCTTTTGAGAACTAAAGTAAGCTATACTTTAATACTATGTTTGGGTTGATGGAAAAGGATGGAAAGAAAATAATAAGTTAAGGAGGAAAGGAAAGGAAATGAAATGAAAGGATAGTATTTTTAATGATTGTTGTTTGGATGATTATTCATAGAAATGAAATGAAAGGAATCAAATGTAGTATTAATAGAGTTAGTTTTGGATATTGAAAAAAATTCCTTAACTTTTAATTTTTTTCGAAATTTTTTTCGCCAAACTTAACTTTTAATTTTTTTTCCCTCCTTTTTCCATCCAATTTTGGAGATAAATCAAACTGGATGAAATAAGAAGAAACTATTCCCTCACTTTCCCTCATTATCCTTTCCTTCCTTTCTCATTTAACAATCCAAACATAAGATAAGAAATCCACCAATTTTCTTTCCTTTCCTTTCTCTCATATTCTGTTTCTCTAACATTCCATCAAACCAAACATAGTGTAATATTTTGAGTTTTTTTTTTTT